>VDFB02208180.1:43920-212090 GCA_007258455.2 Sequoia sempervirens
GTTTTATTTCCTTTGCCTGACTTTATTTTTCCTAAGTATTTTGTTGGTCTAATGTTCCCTCGTTAAAACAACTTATGTCATTGTTTGTCATCAACCTAGTGATGTCCCCTTATTCCTTTAGGGGAGAGGGCCCAGTAGTCATGCAGGCTAACTTTCTTAGCATGTAGAGATTGACTGGAATATCATAGAACCTTCAATTTTTTTTTGAAATGTAGACCGGTCTCTTATTTATTTATAACTAAGGTTTGGAGGCACGACTCATCATGCAACTCCCCACATTGGCAGATCTTTTGAGAAGTGTCTAAAATTTGAATTTTTAAAGGTTCAACCAAAACTTAATCATGGAACCCCCTGTGTATGTTAAATATGTGCAATCAAATTGAAATAAACAAAACACAAATAATGAAACTTTAAACTGAAGGAAAGCTAATTTAATTGATTTCAAAAGAAATAAATGAAGCTTCTTCAAAGGCATTTCATCTTCCTCTATCTCCAGAGATTTGTTCGAAGCTGTTGCTCTCAGATTGTGTAAGCTTGGATTCTCCAAATGGCAATCTGTAGAATGAGTATGCAAAGTGATAAAGCTTCTCTATCCTATATGCTAGTGAAGGTGAGAATGCCGATACAGATATGCACAGGGGCTGTGGATTGAAGATGCTATGAAATGAAATGGATATGCCATGATATGCTATGCTACTATGCTATGCTACGAAATGAGAATGTTGTGAATGCTAAAAGGCTTATGCTATTGCAAATTGGCTATAGTTATTCTATTGAAAGCTTCTATATGATTTCAAACACTCGACAGTCCTTTTTATAGCTTTTTGCAGGAAATATCCTGGCTGGCAAGAATCAACGGCTGTGAGGTTGTTTGGTAAGTTTGAATGATGAGAGATGGAGAGGTTGAGAAGAAGATGGAAGAGGTTGGGAGGTTGGAGAGAAGAATGGAAGCTTGTCTTCAACCCACAGGAACAAGCTTGCATAGGAACAGAGGAATTTAATTTTTTGTTTTGGCAGTTTGTTTCACGATTGTTGAAGATAATGCAAATTAAATAAATAAATAAATAAATTTATTTAATTTCATGTGAATTTGAAGAAATTAAATATTTTTAAAATATTTAATTTTAGAACTATAGAAGACTCAATTAAATATTTAGAATATTTAATTTGCAAATAGACTTTAGAAGAATTAATTAAATATTTAGAAATATTTAATTATAATGTGACTTTAAAAAGGAATTAATTAAATATTTGGAATATTTAATTGTGAATAGATATTAGAAGAATTAAATTAAATATTTTGGAATATTTAATGATGAATGGACATTAGAAGAATATGAAATATTTAATCTTTATTTGAATAAAATATCTAAGCCAAGATTAAATGATAATTAATATAAATAAATCGTAATGTTTTATTTAATTAATTAAGAAATGAATAAGAAAAGTGATTAAATAAACTTATTTATTTAATCGAAATGAAGGAATGAAAAAATATAAATAAATTATTTAAATTTATTTATACACAGATTGAATTTAGAGATTTAATTAAATATTAAAAATATTTAATTAATTACCAGACTATTGTGATGTGACCATTTTTAGGCATATACATTTTGCCCCTCTTTGAAGTGATGTGTTTTACGCATTGCTTCAAAGAATTTTGAAATTTTCCCCAGATGTAGATTGTCGAATGTTGATAAGTATATGCCCCCTTGAATGATGAATCGATAAGATTTTGATTTTTGTGAATTTTTTATTTTAGATTTTTTATTTTTTTTTTATTTTTATGATTTTGAAGATGTCAATTCATCGTTTGAAAATGATGATATGAAGACAATGACTTGAAAAGATGTAAGATGAAAAATTGATGACTTAGATTGCCCCTGCTGTGATAAAATGTATGAAATACCCCAATTTTGTATTGATTGTTTGTGTATTGTGTTTCCCTAATTTGATGATGTTTGTCTAATAAATTTGTTCCCAAGGTCATTGGAAGACAAATAGTAGCTGAGAAATTTGATTTTAAAGTTGTTAAAAACAAATAGTTGTTGATAGGTTTGCTTCTAAGGTTGTTAAAAACAAACATGATTTTGATAAATTTGTTTTCCATCATGATGAAGAACAAATGATTTGTTGATAAGTTTGCTTCTAAGGTTGTTAAAAACAAATAGGATTGTGATAAATTTTCTTTCATGAAAATGAAAAACAAATGATTTGTTGATAAGTTTGCTTCTAAAGTTGTTAAAAACAAACAGGATTGTGATAAATTTGCTTTCAAAGTTGTTGAAAGACAAATCAGTTGATATGTTTGCTTCTAAAGTTGTTAAAAATAAACATGATGTTGATAAATTTGTTTTCAAAGTTGTTAAAAACAAATAGTCAAATGATGTATTCCGATTGGATTGATTTGATGATCCATTTTGATTTGAATGATGGTTTGATCTTCTGATGTTATTGACAGTTTGATCTTCTGATGTAGGAGAAAGTGGTGTGAGACCAACAACATCTGGGGGTAGCACCTCATAGTTTTTTTCATGTGATCAGCTTTGATTTTTTTATTGAGACATTGTATACCTTTCCAGCTTTTTGGAAAATCTATAAATGCAAAATGCAAATTCTATCATGAATGCAATCTATACTGACCATGCAGGTTATCTATAGAATATTGCCATTCAGAGAGCTTATTTGTGCTTTTTATGTCATCATTGAGCATTGAAATGTTGAAAGTTAATACAAGCATCAAAGGGTATGTTAGCACTAGTGATGACCTGAGTATTGCTTTCATAATTTTTGATATAGAAAGATAATACAAGCATCTAAGTATAATTGAACTAAGATGACCTGAGTACCACTTGCATAAACAGACAAGAGTTAACCCGTTTCCTATGTAAATTCTGAAATGTCATCAATGATACTTAGATGAGCATGTCTCGCGACCAATCTGCATAGTACTAATGATTTCCTCGCAAACAACAGACAAAGAAAAATTATACTCCTTCCTTTCTTTTCTAGTTCAGTACATCGTTGAATTACTCCAAAGATATGATAGAAAATCAAACAACCATTCAAATCTTGTCTAAAATATTTCAAACATTATTCAAATTAAGATCATCCAACTTGGTTATCAACATTTATGTTCTTGTTTTGATGTTTGTTTGGATCATGTTGTCTTGATTTCAATTGGCATTGAATAAGCATGTTGTGATTGATTTGATGCGGCAATGTTTGTTGTGTTTTGACAAACTATTTTGTGTCTGTTTGTGATGTTCAAAAATCTTGTTGTCCCTCTCTTGTTCAGTCTATGTTTCTACATTTTTCCCCCAGTGTAAACATAACCTAAGGAATATGGATATGTACAAATTTCATCAAGCCATGATGAAACATAAGGATTCCTGTCATATGATATGGATATGAAAGTTATGTACAGATGATAGATATGAACGGATGATGCCGAAAGTGAATGCAAGACATAAACTAATAGATAGAGGAGCCTATTTTGATCACAAGTAGCGCCTATTTGCCAAGTTTTCACCACTTTTTTTTATTGCACTTTTTTAGGATTTTTCTAATGTTTGTGATTTTTTCAGGACTTTATATAATTTTTATGAATTTTTTTCAGGACTTTATATAATTTTTTTTGAATTTTTAAGATGAAATGAGATGATATGACTAATTGAAGGAACAAGATTCCCCACAATATAAGAGAAGATGCATGACAAAGGATATGGTATTGAAGATTTGGATGAAGTGAATAGGATAAGATGTATGATTTTCAAGAAGATCCTTAACCTTGTCAAGATCAAAGGTGGAAATGTAAGGAATGGGCATAGAAATGACCATGAATGATAAGATGTATGAAACTTGTCCCTAAATGTAGAGTGCAAGAGGAATATGGAAGATATGATATGGATGATAGGGAGATGGAGGAAGGACTTAAGCATCAAGTTTCACAACCAAATATCCCTCTAATAAACCATGGCAATGGGAATTAGAATCCTAAATGTTGGAAGATTAATGATATGATGGAAGAATCTAAGTACTTATGCAAAAGTTTGGATTAAAGGAGAATTATGGGGGATGAATGTTGGATAATGGATAGGAGGTTGGAAGACCTATTGATGGATATATGGAAAGGATGGAAAGATCAACATTGGCACACACCTTGAAGGGTGGTGGAGTGATGGAGGAAAAATGGATTTGGAAGGTGATAGGTTATTAGATGGAAAATTGGAGGAAGCTTTTGGATTAGCAAATTTGGATGCCAATTTAGATTTTATTGCTTCTATGAAAATTTTAGGAATCCTCATGAATTTTGACTTTGAGTTTTGCTTTGTGGGCCTTTGACATTTTTCCTTTTGATTTATGGACCTTTGTGGTCTTTGAAAATTGCCTTTTGATTTTTGGATCAAATTTTCTTTTATTTTTGCATGACTCTTTGAGGAGACGTGTTGATCCTTTGATACATGTGGAGTTTTATATTGAAGCTTTTGACATTTGGCACCCAAATTGCTTCCAAAAGAAATAGAAGGAGTGTATTGAGATGAATGATATGGAGGTATGATGGATGAGTTAATGAAGGAAGAATTTTGAAAGTGGATCAAGGATGTGTGCCTTTGTTGTTCTTGAAGAATAGGAGATCGAGAAATGTGGGACCCTAATATGGATGGAAGGGTTGATGAGCTAGGATAAGGACCAAGGATAGATGGAGGGTTTGATTAACTAGGATAAGGACCTAGGATAGATGGAGATTTTGATGGACTAGGATAAGGACCTAGGATGGATGGAGAGTTTGATGGACTAGGATACCTAGGTGAGCATGAGGTGTATAACCAAGGCCATGAGAATATGGATGTGCTTGGACAGAGAGGGGTTCTAGGATGCCTTGCTCATGAAGGCCGAAACCTTTTCCTTTGTAATTCATAATTTCACACATTCATTTACCAATAGGATATGTATTGTTTGTGAAACAAGATGCGAGTCCATTGTGAGGAGGATATGATATGGATGAGAGGATAGGTTTTGGAAGTAAACCAAAATGGATAAAGGTGGAGGATCCCAATTTATAGGTGTGGGGTTCATGGATAACTTCAATAGATGTGATAGGCTCTTGACATGGGGATGATGGGGAGTTTTGATCTTGACTTGGAAAAGGATTATGAAATGGTATGAAAGGAATATCTTGATTATGAGAAGGATAATCATCTTTATGGGATGAAAGGGTATCCTTGAATGGAAGCTTATTGTTGGTGTAATTAAATATCTTGTACCTTGTCCTAGGTCATAATTACACCTTAGTTAAGTTTACTTAGGGACCACATAGGAGGTTGTTGCAGAATCTCCACTTTTGGTGGACTTGACATCTCATTATCTCATCACTTCCACCTTTTGTGGACACATCATGTGATTATCTCTCCACCTTAAGTGGAGTGATAAGTCTTCCTAGTTGTCTCATGTCATAAGATTCTGACACTTGTCATAATCTTATGACCTTCTATGTTCTCACCTTGGCTATTTAACCAAGGGGTCTTTCTCATTTGTAAGCAATCATAATCAGCATATCATATTAATGACATTGAATACAGTTTATTCTTGTCATAATATTTCTCTCTTTCTTGTGCTTTCCATTTGGTCCATAGATCTTGGGTGGCATCCATAGCCAATTCTAACACTTATATTGATCTTGATGAGGAAGGGAATCGTAAAATTTTGTAGAAATCATATCTTGATCATCAATTAGTAAGACATCACTAAATAGGATGGAAGAAATATCATGCTCTTGGGATGCAATAGAATCATGGGATGGTATGGATTGATTAGATGATGTGGAAGAAGAACTTGGAAGAACATTTTGTTCTTGAGATGGAAGAGGATTATCATGGGTGAATAATGAAAGGAGAGGATCATCATATGGCCCTTGAGAGATGGGATCTTGATCAAAGATAGGAAGGGTTTGTAGAATGTTTTGATCGAGATGTGTAGATTGAAATGAATCATTGGATGTAAAGGATATGATAGAAGAAGGTGATTGAATGGAATCGTTATCTTGAGTGAAAGAATCGTGAGGTTCATTTTGAATTATGGGGGATGAAGATAAATGCATGACATGACAGGATTGGTCAATTTTATTTGATGGCTTAGATTTGGGCTTCTTATGTAACCTTTGCAAAAATTCAAAAACATTGAATTTGGATGATGTTGCTTTTGGAGGAGAAGAGGTTACATTCATATTTCCATCAAAGGACTTTGTAGTTGTGCCCCCTTTTATTTCCTTGATTTTCCTTTGGAGTGCTCTTGTTTGTTGGGGAAGACTACTAAGATCATTTAATGGAGTTTTAGTCTTTTCAGGATCTTCCTTAATTTTCTCCATATTGTAGTTAGAGGGAAATTTGGCACCTTGGTTTGCTAAGAAAAGAAAGTAGCCTTCTTTATCTTGCTCTAACATCTTGCCCAAAATTTGGTGAAACTGTGGATCCTGTTCAACTTCTTGAATCATTTCATTGGTTATTTCATCATTTGAATTATTCCCAGTATGAAACCTATGAAAAGGATTTTCTTCCCTATCACCCATGTTGTAAAGTGGACAATAGGCATATGCTTTTGAAATGTTCTTCTAGACTTAGATCACAGTTTTATAAGTGCAAAAATGATGATGTCTTGATCTGATAAGATGAAAATATTATGATATGATCAAATGACATTTCTAACTCTTGATTGTGGCTTCCAAGATGAAAGGATATTACCATCCTGTTGGGGAAGTTGAATCAATAATCAAAAACTTGTTTGAAAAGATGCACTATTTTGATATTTGATCCTAGTCTCAAAAAATGATAAGTGTGATCAATGTAATTGTGAGTTTTGGATGATCTTTACTAAATTAATGTATTGAAAACACATCAAGCAAGTTATAGAATAGTTTTTTTAAGCCCTATGCTAAACATGAAGTGTATGATCAAAATGTTGTTCAAAAATTGTTTTCACAGGTTTCACACATGATAAGCATTTCAAACAGACTCACTCTTAGTACTTAGATAGGTCATCAGAGTAATCAACAGCCCACATCTTAGAATTGCGTCGACTCACACAGCTGTGTCACCCCTAAAAGGGCGCCCGTGTTTTTGTCTTTTCCAGGTGCGTACTCAGAGTGACGGAAGTGGATACCGGATCCCCTGAGCAAACAGTCCTTGACAGTTATATGGTGAGTATCTTGGGGGTAGATTCTTCCCTCCCCTGCACTATGATTAATATGATGTTTGAAAATTGACTTCGGTTGGATACTACACTAAGTTCATAGTAAGGGTTTCCGTTCTGTGCGGAAAATGATAGACTCCCTCGAGAGACCTCCCTACCTTTAGAACAAAGGCTTTGGGGATGGTTATCAATGCACACTACCATCGAATGGGATTTTCATCAACCATCCGCATTTGATTAAAGTGGGTTGGAAAACTTGGCTTTAGTTGTTCCCACTTAGGTCGTTCCCATAGGGTGAGTACTTTTTCCCACTACGGCAGGCCTTCTAAAAGGTATTAATAAAGCTGGAAATTGCATAAAGGGAAATAGATGAGTTTGGAATTTTGATCACCCAGTTAAGGGGAGAGCATAGGCCTATCACCGTTTAAACAAAGCAATCAAAGATTCAATTTTAAGCCCAAAATAAAAAATTTCTATGCTAGGTGAAGATGTTGCTTCACAAAAACATGAAATTCTTTTTAGCCCCAAATTTAAAAGTGAAGTGACTATCCTAGGATTGCTTTATTTTAATTCTATGACTACCCTAGGATTGCTTCATTTTAATTATATGACTAACCTAGGATTGCTTCATTTTAATTCTAAGTTATTGGCTATCCGCGGTTGCGTTAGATTTAGTCAAGTTGTATTCAAATTACAATTTACAGTTTGCAGGATTTCCAAAAATGTGCTATAACAGTCTTCATGGGCGCTGCAGGATGGCTCATGGGTGCTACAGGATGCTTCATGGGCGCTGCAGGATGGCTCATGGGCGCTATAGAATGTCTCACGGGTGCTGCAGGATGGCTCACGGGCACTGCAGGATGGCTTACAGGCGTTGCAAAATGCTTTAAGGGTCCTGCAGGATGGCTTAAGAGCATTGTACGATGCTTTAAGGGTGCTGATTTGGGTATGAATTTTCTTGAAATGTGTTTATTGTACTAATCCGCTATTTTTGGCTATAACCTGTCAGAAAAACCTACAAAAGGATGTTAAAATAGGGGCAAGAGCCCCACGGTGGGCGCCAAAAATGTGTATGTTAAATATGTGCAATCAAATTGAAATAAACAAAAAACAAATAATGAAAATTTAAACTAAAGGAAAGCTAATTTAATTGATTTCAAAAGAAATAAATGAAGCTTCTTCAGAGGCGTTCCATCTTCCTCTATCTCTAAAGATTTGTTCGAAGTTGCTGCTCTCAGATTGTGTAAGCTTGGCTTCTCCAAATGGCAATCTGTAGAATGAGTATGCAAAGTGATAAAGCTTCTCTATCCTATATGCTGGTGAAGGTGAGAATGCCGATACAGATATGCATAGGGGCTATGGATTGAAGATGCTATGAAATGAAATGGATATGCCATGATATGCTATGCTACTATGCTATACTACGAAATGAGAATGTTGTGAATGCTAAAAGGCTTATGCTATTGCAAATTGGCTATAGTTATTCTATTGAAAGCTTCTATATGATTTCAAAGACCCGGTAGTCCTTTTTATAGCTTTTTGCAGGCAAAATCCTGGCTGGCAAGAATCAATGGTTGTGAGGTTGTCTGGTAAGTTTGAATGGTGAGAGATGGAGAGGTTGAGAAGAAGATGGAAGAGGTTGGGAGGTTGGAGAGAAGAATGGAAGCCTGTCTTCAACTCATGGGAACAAGCTTGCACAAGAACAGAGGAATTTAATTTTCTGTTTTGGCAGTTTGTTTCATGGTTGTTGAAGATAATGCAAATTAAATAAATAAATAAATAAATTTATTTAATTTCATGTGAATTTGAAGAAATTAAATATTTTTAAAATATTTAATTTTAGAACTATAGAAGACTCAATTAAATATTTAGAATATTTAATTTGCAAATAGACTTTAGCAGAATTAATTAAATATTTAGAAATATTTAATTATAATGTGACTTTAAAAAGGAATTAATTAAATATTTGGAATATTTAATTGTGAATAGATATTAGAAGAATTAAATTAAATATTTTGGAATATTTAATGATGAATGGACATTAGAAGAATATGAAATATTTAATCTTTATTTGAATAAAATATCCAAGCCAAGATTAAATGATAATTAATATAAATAAATCGTAATGTTTTATTTAATTAATTAAGAAATGAATAAGAAAAGTGATTAAATAAACTTATTTATTTAATCAAAATGAAAGAATGAACAAATATAAATAAATTATTTAAATTTATTTATACACAGATTGAATTTAGAGATTTAATTAAATATTAAAAATATTTAATTAATTACCCGAACTATTGTGATGTGACCATTTTTAGGTGTATACACCCCAATAGTTGAACCAAAAAATATCATTTGTTGCTTGTAGAATATGATATTTTTATTTAAATTAAAATTAATATACAACCTAAGTGGACCAAATACTTATTGATAACCATAAATCTTTGATATCTCTACCTTTTATATTCAACACATATGGACTAATAGTTGAACACAAAAATCTATTTGTTGTTATAAAAACAACACATAATGATTTAAAATATAACTTATATTGAACAAAATTGGACCAATAGTTGAACACTAAAACTTTTTGAAAATCCTTCACATTTAATGGGAAAATACATGTTATTTATTGTGCTCACCTTTTATATTTGTTATAGGACAAACTATTAATATAAAATTATCTAATGGTTGTAGTGATGGAACTTCAAATTTAGTTCCTAATGTTTCACTCATGCCTTGCCTTATGTCATTGGTCTTTCATGGTGTTGGAAAATTTCTTAGGGCTGGGGTTTTAGCTTTGTCTTTATCTTAAACCCTTGTGTTTACCTAATGCCTTGGTCAGGATCTATTTCACCGTTACCTTTTATGAAAGGTTTTAAAAAAATCTTATGCCCCATCGTTCCGTCTAGGCCTGGTCCCTTTGGTCTTAATATTTTATTTCCTCCGCGACTTTTATTTTCCTAAGTCCTAGTTGACCCTGTGCTGAACGATTTAAAAAAAACTTATGTCATTGTTTTCCATCTGCCTAGTAATGTCCCCTTGCCCTTTAATGAATGTTTTATTTTTTAGAATGATGAAATTCATGCTGCTGTCGATCAAAATGCCTTCAAGATCAACGGTTTCCCGCCATCCTGTGATTGAGAATTGTAGCATGGTGATATTGCGGACAGGTGACACGTTTCCCATCTGGGGGATCAAATTTGTGCGACTGTTCATCAATTGTCCTTTGATATGAGCCGTTCCTTGCCATCCTGCGATGGTGCTTTGGTTGATTGTGAAATCACGGGCGGGTGCCACGTGGACTGTACAAGGTGGGGTCCAAGGAAATTTTTGTGCGATATATTTTAAATGTTTCATTGCTTCCAAAGAAAAATATTTAAAATGAAATATTTGAAAAGGTCAGGGGAAATTCATTAAAAATGAGCAAAAGTAGAGAAATTAGGGCAACTAGTCAAGTTAGGAGCAAGCTACACAGCATACAAAATGGTATGCCCATCCATGGCCTGCCTGCCTCTAATGGTCTGTCAGTTGTTAGAATGATAGGACCCATCCCATGCCATCGCCAGCAACTTGCCTTCCATGCAAAAAATAACCTAATTCATAACCCTCACATTTTTTATTTTCGAGCCCACATATAGTGGTTAAACTTTCATATATGTTTTGTTTAATATATTTAAAAAATATTTTATAAATTATTTATAAAATATATTTTTTAATATATTAAACAAATATATATAAACTCTTTAATATTTTTTATTAGTGATTTTAATGGTATATTAAAAAAAAAACATATTTAGATAGTTGAATACATTCAAAATATTTCTATTATATTTCTAATTTAAAAAATATATTGTTTAATTTTTTAAATATATATTTGTTTCTCAAAAATATTATTTTATTTATTTTTAAATATATTATACATACAAAATTACATAATCAATAATAGATAATAGATTTTGGTGAATATATCTAGGTATGTTAATATGCTTGAAAAACTAATTTTAATTAAAAAACTAACATCATTAAAAGGTAATTTTTAATTAGAAAAATTTAACATTAGAATTATTTAACATTTGAAATAGAAAATTTAAATATTATATTATAATAGTTTATAATTTACTTATATAGTATTTTGGATAATAGAAACAATTTTGATTGATTTAATATTTTCTAAGTTCATTATTGAATTCAAATCTTATAAATATAATTATATATCTTTAATCAATATTATAATTTAAAAATAATAATCAATATTGAACATCTTAGATTTTAGTATAACTTAAATATTAAAAATTTAATGTATAAGTTTATAAAATATAATATATATTTTTTAAATAAAGATTTAAAGATTATTATATATGTATATTTAAAGATCCATAGAATTATTTTAACTATGAAATTAATGTGATTAATTTCATTTATAATTTTATCTTATCTTATCTTTTTAACAATTTTGGTATCCTACATAATTTGTTTTCTATAAGTATCATGTTGTATACTCTTTATATGGAAGGTAGTGTTTTTCATGGAGCTTAATAAGTTTTAATAATTTTGTCATTTTAAAGATTTTTATTTTTTTATAAAGATAGGTATATTTAGACTTTTGATGGCTTATGTACAATTATGCATATTCTTTTATTTATTATATTTTTGCAATATCATGTTATTCTTGATTAATCACATTATTTGTTTGTCATTTTTATTTGTTTTGTTGAAAAATATTTTATCTTTACTTTACATGTATGATAATTTCAAAATTATCAAATTTAAAAATTATAAATAAAAACTTATTTTTATTAATCTCTTGAAGTAGGTCCTAATCTTTTGTAGATTAATAACTATATAAATAGCTATTTATTTCCTTTATTTCTATAAATGTGTCTCATGTCTCTATTGAAATTTATGAGATGTGTATGTAATTCTTAGCACAACACTCTTAGAGATTATGATTTATTTTCGCATTTATCTATTTTCTTTTGTTCCTCTTAGTGGCTAATTAAATCTTCATTGAAAACCTACAAAGAGCTCGGGTCCTTCAATCTCAAAGCTTGTCTAATTTCTTGATGAGAATCATTCACATTGATTCCCAATATTGTTCCTTGCATGATACATATATAAAATGCACTGGGTAATTTAGTATGTGGTTGAAATATTAGAGTAACAACAAATGGTTCTTTTCATTTTTGGCACATGATTGGCCATTTTTTACTATGTTAAATTTTTATTTTCATGGTTTTCATGTTGTCAAATTTTCATACATTTCTTAGTCTTTTTTAGCCGATAGGCTCTTTATTGTGGGCTTGCCCACTGGAAAAGTCTCATGCCTGAGACAGGGCACCAAAATTTTGTCGGGGAGGAAGACTCATGCCAGAGACAGGAAATCCTACCATCCATTTTTAACACCTAGAAAATGTCGCCACTTCACATGCTTTATCCTTATCTCTATGCAAAAAAAACTCAAGTTAACAGCACCGCCTGTGCTAAACTGAAAATAACAGCACTGCCATTGCTCTTTAAAAGCTTAGATTGAATCCAATATCACGGGGGGGACTTTTTACTCAGATTCAATGCAAAAAATATGTTGGAGAGACTACGAGGTAAAAGGCTTTCGTTTGTGGGGATTCTTTAAACAGAAACATGTGGGAATCCATGGTTTGTAGCTTGCGGCATGCTGTTGCAAACAAGAGCAAAGTCTATGAAATATATGGAAGAAAACAATTTAGAGTTGAGGGATTCTATGCATTTCGGTACGAGGTATTCATTTCTTCCACAATCAGCCTTTTGGATTTCAGTCCATTTAAACTAGAGCTCTGTTTTATATAATCTTGTAGCGAGGATTTCTAAAATTCAAATCCTTATTCACAGGATTACAACTATTCCGTAGTATTTATAAGAGCCCCCTTTCTCGTTCGAGAAGGTGGATGAGGAAAATGGGACAAAGAAGGAGACACTTAGGCTGGATTTGATGGATATCTCTGCCCAAAAGTATAGAAAATCAGATATTATTGTATTCAATACAGGCCACTAGTGGACTCATGAAAAAAATTCCAAAGGGTAAGTATCTAATGTGTCTACCTAGATCTATGGAAATAAGAAATTCTTTGTGAGCTCATTATGTTATGGATTTGGGGATATAGATTCCATGTGAGTTTTATTCAAAGTTATTTAAAATATCAATGTGGCCCTTTTTAAGCGGTAACAGATAGTTTCGTGTCCTGCAAGTTTTGGTTGTTACGTTATGGCATTGCTTTATTGCATTTGCATGTTGGAAAAATGTGAAGGTTGTTTATGATAATTTTTGCGGAAGAATTTGTCATGCCAATGTTAATTTTTGTCTTAATCAGCCTCAGCGGAGATTTTACTCTCAATGATAAATGATCTTATACTCTGGTTAAAAAATATCAACTCAACTAAATGTATGGATGTTGACTCTATTGGAATTGTAGCAGGTGTCTCATCATCAAACATAATAGTAAATTTAGTTTGGATAGTACCAGGTCTTCTACCCTGGTTTAAGCATATTACTATGTCCTTCATGAATTTGTAAGAAACTCTGGACTATTTGTCCTTACGCATAAGGATAGACTATAGAGCATTCCATTGGTGGCTCTTTATCTGAAAACAACAATTTCATACTCAAAATTATTGAGTTGGACTCCGGTTGTAGCATATTAGCTCCCACAAAATAGGCAAATCAATAGTATTCACTGTCTATCCCTGGTTTGAGGAAATTTCTATGGTTTGTTTAATTTTTTCCAGCAATTTATCTCCTATTTTTGTAACATGAGTGAGTCCTTTTTTGGAAGCTGAAATCCATGGGATTGCATCAAAATTATTCAGTATTTTGTTTGTCATTTTCAACTCACATTCTTGAGTATGGAAATCAATATGGGTTCTTGAGGAGATTTGTTGCTAACCTTTTGTTTTCCTTTGAATGCCAGGAAGGACTACTACCAACAAAGAGACCATGTCTATCTAGACCTTAATGTACTGGAATCTTACAAAAAATCTCGCAAGACATGGGCCAAATGGGTGGAAAAAAAGATCAATACCAAAAGAACACTAGTTTACTTTCGAGGTTACTCAACCACTCATATCAGGTAGGGTCCTATGAAACCTTTTTATCATTCTGCATTTGGCATGTTTTTGAGATTCCTATTGCAAAAAGAGTGATATTGATATGCCCCATTTCTTTGAAGTGGAGGGCAATGGAATTCAGGAGGGCAGTGCCATAAAGAATCTAAATCAATATACAATGAGACATTTCTTACAAAGTACAATCCAAAGATGGAAGTACTAGAATCTGTGATACAGGAAATGTAGAGTCCCTGTGATGTACCTGAACATCACAAGAATGACAGTCTATAGGAAAGATGCTCATCCTTCTATATATAGGAAACACTTTCCTTCCCAAGAGGAGAGAATAAAGGAAGAAAGGTATCAAGATTACAATCACTGGTGTTTGCTTGGGGTCCTTGATACATGGAATGAGCTCTTGTATGCTTCATTGTTGATGACAGGCAGAGGAGTATGGGCAACATGATGATTAACTATTAAAAAAAATCAATTTTACACCAACAAATCTAATAATATGCAAGTATGCTTATTTAATTAGCAAGTAAAACACAACCAAGTTCAGCCTCCTATTGGAGTATTTATGGTGGGTATGGTTTCTTTCTCTGGAATTTTTTTCATGAACAAAGCATATCATGACTAGATGAAGAAGAGGCCCAATTCTCTCGTTTCTCGTGCCATAAGTTAAATATTAAGTCATTTAACATCCTGGAAAAAATTGAAATCAAGTATATGAGATTTTATGAGTAAGAATGCAGTTGG
Source organism: Sequoia sempervirens (assembly GCA_007258455.2). Lineage (NCBI taxonomy): Eukaryota > Viridiplantae > Streptophyta > Pinopsida > Cupressales > Cupressaceae > Sequoia > Sequoia sempervirens. Next base: position 58,954 of record VDFB02208180.1, read on the forward strand.
GTGCATATGCATAACATTTTGTTATTAATCTATTCTTTAAGCCTGTTGGCTAGCACCTTAATGCTATAATACAACTTTATAATGGTTTGTTCCATCAACAGAGGCCCGTTATTGGTGAAATAAACTTTTGGTAGTGTTTATATTGTACAAAACTTCCCATAATTGTCTTTAAAAAATTCAGCATCTCTTTGATGATAGTGGTTGAACTTCCATAAAAAGAATTCATCCTCTATTTAAGACATTGGTTGAAATAGGTGGTTTTTTCTCTTTTATCTGATTTTCACCATGTTTGACATATCAGTCCTAAGGTTTAAGTTGAAATCAGACTGAGAAATACATACAAATCAATATGATTAATTTTTATCGTGTGATAATCAAAAATTGACCATAGATCCAAATTGATTGCCTATATTGGAAATTCTAATAAAACAAGATCATGAAAAATAAGGTCAAACAAAAAACTACAATTAGAATATCAATATCATATTTGGTTTGAGATAAAAATCTAATTGGAAATATCATGAAGTTTCTTATTAAAAATCCAAATGAAAATGTCTTAAAAATGTTTGTTTCTTTGTAGACAAATAATTTTCAGTCCACCATAAGCATGCATTATTTCTAATAATTTTTTTTCAGTCCATGATATTAACATGCATTTTTTTAATTAAAAACTCAATCCATAATATTAGCATGCTTTCTTTTTAATTAAAAATACTAAATAAAATTATCATGAGAGTTAACATTGCATTGTTTATAATTGAAAATTCATCTATGTAATTAACATGCATTGTTTCTAATTAAAAATCTTAAAAATACATATTAATATGAATTAATTATTAAAAATCTAAATAAAATTATCATGTGTGTAATGATTTTATCATACTAATAGAACAACAAGTGAGTTTCGTGGCACCTAAAAATATTTTCAAATTATTTTTGTTTCTAGCTAGAAAACTAGCTTTCTTGTGTTTCTAGGCTCTTTTAGCTTGTAGGGCATAAACGGATAGCCTATTTTGAATTTTTCTGAGCATAGGTTTTAACAACCTATTATTAATATTTTGCTGGTCTTTCTAATGTTCTTTGTTTTGTCTCTCTTGTTTGAAATGGTTAGTAGCCTTATCTTTTGCATGAGACTCCTCTCTTGTCTTGTTTTTTTTGTCAATCAGAGACTTTATTAGCTTTTCTTTTGATGAGGAGTTACTTGGAAGAAAGCTCTAAGTTTGTTAAGGTTTCAATCTATCCTTATGCACTCTAATAAGTTTGAAGCAGTCTAAATATTTTCTAATAGATATTTATCTAAACTTACAACATGTACACCACTACCATCCAAAATTTTAACAATCTATTTTTTTCAGCCATGACATAGAAACCAACAAGATGTCGATTCCCTGATTATCATACAAGTTTCCCATTCAAAGACATCAAATGCTATCACCCACAACTAACAACTCCATTTCCATAAATCAGGAATGGCTACAAACCTAAATGATTAACCAATTAAACTATACAACTTCACTTTCAACTAGGTATCCAATGGATTTGCTATCATAAATACAATTTACCATATTCCTTAGGTTTCTACAGTTAGACATCTTTTTATAACTAATTTTTCAAGTACTATATGTATTTCAATGCTCCCCTGCCACCCCTCCACCACTGTCCCCCCTTCATCCCCTCATCCTCGTCCTCATCCTTGAGACTCCGTAGAACATTGGTTTTTTTTTGTTTTATCATTATTTTGAACATTGAGAAAATATTTTAGGAGATCACCCCTAACCAAGGATTTGTGGGCTTTATCCTATGGAGGGGTGAGCTTGACCAGCTGCAACGAAGGTGATGCTTATGTTCATTCATATCTCTATAAAAGAAGTGGTCAACCCAAAATTCAATGAATGGACATATCCATAAACACCTACCTATTTTACTAAGAAATTGTTCCAAACAAGGGCCCAAGGTGCACAATGTGTAAGCATATATGAGTGAGCTTAGAAAACAAGTGGTTTAGCATGGGAAAGGCATAATGGAATGCGAGGTGCTAATCTAGTGTGTGGGATGTTTGATTACCTAAAAAAGGTAGTTCTTATGGCCAAACCCTAAAACATTAATGATGTATGTGCCTATGCATGCTACCCTGAGTTGGACAAAAATTGGGTCTCTTCCGCATGCAACAAGGGTATTGAGCAACATGGTGGCAAGATGAATCAAGAGGGAAAAGGCAAAAATAGTGCTACTTCCATGGCAAAAGCAATGAGCAAGGGTAAGAGCAAGTTTTGTTACTCTCATGCAATAGAGATGGGCATGAAGATGTCAAATGTTGGAATTTTCATTTTGAGTTAGCACCTTTTTGGTTGAAGAAGGGGAAAGATAAAAACATTGTTTTCAGGAATAAAGACAAAGAGATAGAATGTCATGCAGCATGATCCTTAGCACTACATGAGTGGCACATAATGTGAAGGACACAAGATTTGAGAAGTGTTTCTTGAGTTGTGTGGCATGGTTCTAACTTCCAAGTGTTATTTCTTGAAGCATGGATTTGCATGACATGGTTCCTAGTACTATACGCATGGTGGATGGTGCAAGGAGCTGCATGCAGGGTTGTGCAGTATTGAGTAGGTGAGTAAGGCTAGCACATGCACTTGCATGGTAGCACGTGGATCAAAGGCAGTTGTAGCCATTGGCTGCATTGGTTGTTAGCTCTGGTTACTTTATGGATGTTTAACAAAAATAAGACTCACAACAAATCTAAGGAGAAGCATAGACAACATTAGAGCCATGGTAGAGATGGAACATACAAATGCAATAATGTCTATAGATTATTCAACCTCAAGCTTTTAAAATAAGGTATGCAGACTAATAGACCTGCCCCATCAATGCAAGCATAAATTTTCAACCCCTTGTGAAATACTATTCAAAATCATATAAATTTTCAACCCCTCATGAAATACTATTCAAAATCATATAAATTTTCAACCCCCTTGTGAAATTATAAAATACAATCGGCGTAACTATTGCACCTTCTTTCAGTGCAAGTGCTAGTAAATAAATAAATGAAGGTTCTATTAGTGTCCCCAATCTTACTAAAAATCATAAAAATCATATATAGAGAGAGTACAATATATAAACTATTAATTATAGAGTATAACAACAAAATGAATTTAAAAAATACTACATACAAACAAGGTTTAGAATAATTCAAAATAGAGATACCATTCTCCTAAAAATACTATGTATAGAAACCCTATCTAGCCACACTTTCACCCTCAAAATCAAGAGAATAAATTCTCATACATTGTTTCTATAAGGAATTTAGAGAATAAATTATAAGATTTAAATTCAATAATGAATTTAGAAAATATCAAATCAATCAAAATTGTTTCTATCATCCAAAATACTATATAAGTAAATTATAAAATATTATAATATAATATTTAAATTTTCTATTTCAAATGTTAAATAATTCTAATGTTAAATTTTTATAATTAAAAACTTTCGCATATTAACATACCTAGATATATTCACCAAAATCTATTATCTATTATTGATTATGTAATTTTGTATGTATAATATATATTTTTTAAAATAAAAAATATATTTAAAAAAAATAAAACTATATTTTTAAAAAATATATATTTTTAAAAATTAAAAATATATTTTTTTAAATTAGAAATATATTAGAAATATTTTGAATGTATTCAACTATCAAAATATGATTTAAAAAAAAATAACTAGCATTTTATTTAAAGAAATTATATTAAGAAAACTTTAAAATTTGAAGATTTACCTAAAATCTTATACATTAAAGATTTAAAATTTTATTCTAAAAAAATTAAACAAACATTCAAATTTATATTAATTTTTTTTAAAATTTAAAGATTTACCTAAAATATTATACATTAAATATTTAAAATTTTGTTATAAGAATTTGAACATCAAATCAAATTTAAAAATTATAAATAAAAAAATTATATTTCTCAAAATTTCTAGTATTAATTTTTATTAAAGATTTCAAAATTTTAATATCTATGATAATATAATAGAAACAAATCTTTTGAAAATTTAAATATTTTTATATTAAATATTTATATGTATTTTACTTTAAAATAAAACTTTAAATTTTTATTAAATTTTATTAATATTTTAAGATTTTATAGGGTTATCTAGGACAACCTAGGTGATATCCTTGGCATAAATATGGTATCTATATGAGGTATAGGTAAGTTATTATCATCATGTTGAGTATTGTGTTCTTATTGAAGACTATAAGAGGTATCATCCTTGAAGTGGATTAGGAGGTTGCACCCTCAAAGTGGCATATTATTATCAGTTATTTGTAGAATATTTTTATTATGTTCTTCTATTGTGCAAGTTATTTCATTATATCGTCTTTCCTTCCATATTAGATTCTATCATTTTTTTTTGCATAGATTATTCTTAAATATTATATATATTATTGACCATCCAAATGAGACCATAATTGGGAAAGATAAGTCATTAATAATTTTCCAACAATTTTTGTAATAAAAAACTGCTCTTAAAAATAGGCACTCTAGATTAAGAGGATCATTCCTCCAAGGTCTTATAAGGCACTAGAGAATAAATTATAATATTTAAATTCAATAATGAATTTAGAAAATATTAAATCAATCAAAATTGTTTATATTATCCAAAATACTATATAAGTAAATTATAAAATATTATAATATGATATTTAATTTTTCTATTTCAAATATTTAATTTGCGAGTTGTTGAGTGATGTAAAATGTCTTGCTCAAGACAATACCAATTGTTGGTGTAAATAGATAATTTACCTAACTAGTTAATTAGTGGGTCTTATTTACATGTTAAGTCCACTTAAGTCCTAGGCACATTTAAAGAATTCTTAGTTGTTTAGATAAGATCTTATAATATCTTATACTAACTTTTAGTTAATTCTAGTGTTCTAGGTCATTTAATAATGAAACTTGAGTCATGTAATGTTTTGCATTAGATAGATCATTGCACCTTGTCTATATAAGCAATGCTATTGTACACTTTTGTAACATACCTCATCATCATATTTAACAGATCTTAAGCAGATTTGTGTGCATGATGAAAAAGAGATTATTTAGAATTATACATGAGAGAATCGATTTGCAGAAAAAAGAGTGGATCAGAATTATACATTATATATATTTTCAAAGATCGGCAAGAATCATTTCCGTTCTAATGCGTGCTTCATTGAACTTATACAGATTTGTAGAAAGGAAATGCATCAGAACGGAAATGATTCTTGTGGATCTACGAAAAGAGCCCCGTAATATGACGTCCTGCTGCTTATCCGGATCTGCCTGCACCTTCCCATTAAATTTTCAGCAGTGGGCTTTTCCGACAGTAAAGAATGGTGTTTTTTTCAGGTTTGTATAATCACTTTCCTTTTGCAGCTAATAAAGAAGGTGGCGAGGGAATTCTATAATCTATGCAGGTTCGATTTCCTTCTCATCAACTAGAGTTTTAGTTTTCTTGAATCTGAATCTAAATTATCCTTGTTCGCTGTTTTTTCAGGTACTATGGAGAAAGAATTAAGATCGCTGTGTATTTCCCTGAGAGCGAAGATCACATGGAGAAAGAATTAAGACATTGCATTCAAAAGACAGAAAGAAGAAACTGTAATCTTGCATGTTTATATTGGATTTAGTGTGGAATACATGAATATATTTTTGTATTTCGCTGTGTATTTCGCTGTGTAGTCTTGCATGTTTATATTCGCTCAAAATTGAAATGGTAGAGCGCATGTTATTATGATTTGAAATCTGTGGAATTTGTAAATTAAATTGAAAAGGAGTTGTTCAAGTTTATATTGGATTAGTGTGGAATACAATAATATGATGAATATATTTTTTTCCTCGATTGCATTTGTTCTTTATTTTTCATAAGTTTTAAGATGTCAAGACATAAATTGATATTGCTCCTCATTCATCACTAGATAGCACAAATCAATAAAGATTTTATCACATAGTATCAAATTTCAGTATCAAGATAAGTATACATATTGTGAAATTGCTCTTCATTGGTCAATAGATAGCACAAATCAGTAAAGAAGTGTCTTGTATAAGACGTTACTATAATCTATGAATACACAACCACTATCATTTGTGTTCATATGGCAGGCAACACTAGCCATAGCATTGGGATGTTTTTTAACTTGTTGGAGAAAGCATCAAATGGTAAACGAGTTGAAAGAATCAAGTAACCATAAGTCCAGTTCATGGAATTGTGCAAGTTGAGCATCTTTGGTCTTATAATCGTTAGTAACTTGTTTAACTTTTCTATATATTTTTAATCTTTTAATTTTCTTTTCAAAATTACAAAGAAAATGTGTATTTTAAATTTAAAAATAGACCTATATAGTCAATTACTTCAATTTTGATAATTTTATAAAAGCATTCTAGGTTTTTAAGTCTTCTAGACATAATGGCAAGCTAAAGTTTGACTCAAAATGGTCTAGAATGCATGATTTGCATATGCTCCACATAAAAATCATCTAAACCCTTGTAAATATTTCCTTTGAAGTTCTATCCAACCCAAATAATGAGAAAATATAGAAAAATATAAATTCTTTAACTCAACACAAGATGAATTGATAATTATACATATGGATCAATTTACCCAAGAAATAACCCTCTCAAAATTAGATCTACTTTCCCTCATTTCCTAGAAAATGAGTAACCCTCTAACATCATGGCTTTGATTCCATGCTACAATCTTGCATGTTTATATTCGCGCAAAATTGAATTCTTCTTCTTCTTTCCTCGATTGAAAATGATTTGAAATCTGTGGAATTTGTAAATTAAAAAGAAAATGTGTATTTTAAATTTAAAAATAGATCTATATAGTCAATTACTTCAATTTTGATAATTTGATAAAAGCATTCTAGGGTTTTAGGTCTTCTAGACATAATGGCAAGATAAAGTTTGACTCAAAATAGTCTAGAATGCATGATTTGCATATGCCCCACATAAAAATCATCTAAACTCTTGTAAATATTTCCTTTGAAGTTTTATCCAACCCAAATAATGAGGAAATATAGAAAAATATAAATTCTTTAACTCAACACGAGATGAATTGATAATTATGCAAATGGATCAATTTACCCAAGAAATAACCCTCTCAAAATTAGATCTACATTCCCTCATTGCCTAGAAAATGAGTAACCCTCTAACATCATGGCTTTGATTCCATGTTAGAATCTATCATATACATGGGAAAAATCTACTCATGTCATAATTCTTATGAACTAATCACAAAACTATTGTCGATATAGGATTGATGAGGCAATGGTGGTATTTGTGTACATTTAGAGAAGGTGAGAGATCGTGACTACGTGTCATTATTAAATGCTTGGGTGAGAATAACTAAATATTCCTAAAATTTTAAATAAACTTATTAACATGTGCACTAGTGTACCATCTTGAAAATATTTTATTTGCAGTAAAAGTTATTTATTATAATAAAATACCAAAATATGAAAACCAATAAAAAAAGATATATATTTTTTAATTTTCTTTTTGAAGAATTATATATATATATATATATATATGAGGCAACATGTTGCTCAAGGGAGAAACTCCCTATTATTTATATTAAAATAAAGATGCATTCCACTATCCTTTGAGAGAGAGGATAGAAAAAATATTTTGTGTTGAGTTTGTGAATATAATAAACATCCCCTTAATTCCTCCAAACAATCCATTTGTTGGATAGAAAGGAGACCCAATTTTTTAGCAATGAACTTCCTAAAGGTCTCGAATTGCACCTATGGGTAAGTGCATGGATCTATGACACAATTTTGGCTCTTAAGATGCCACCTTTTTTCTGAAATCAGAAAAATCTGATTTGCACAAGAAAATGAATATAGTTACGCTCAAAATTTCAAGATGCAGCAAGAACAAAAGTTGAAGTGCTCTGAGTCTAGTTTCTAAGCTACTATTTTTTTTTGAAATTAATAAAGATTAAGGGTCTCAAAAAAGGGGTGCCCAAAACAAGTCCTATTTTTATCAAAAACAACAACATAGCACCTAAGGGCTCCCCCCTTTTTGATTAACTTTTTTTTTAGAGTTTCAAAAATCCCAACAATGAAAAATTAGCTAACACCATGTAGTTAATCCTCATTCTTTTGGTTAATTTTTTTAATAAATATATATTTTATAAATTTTCAAAGTGGACACATCCTGAAAAGCTTAAAGTTGAGCATGCTCCCCACTAAATTTTTTGAAAACTAATTAAAAATTGATTATTTTTTCATCATGTGTAGAATGGAGTCTAGTTTCAAAAAATGTAATTTGTTTCACGTTTTGATGAACGAGTAAATATCTATCCTAAAACTAGCACATGTTGGTTTTTGACCAAAAACAAAGGCATTTACAATAGAATCCATGGATCAAAACCTTAACTAAATTAAAATGAAAAAAGAATTATATATTTAGATAGCTAAGAGATAGGTTAATGCTATCACAATTATTTTTATAAACTTGTATTGAAAGATATGTAAATGAGACATGGAGCACGGATGAAAATATGAGAGAATTTGAAAAATCTTGTTAATTAACACGTCCAAAGTAGATCATTTGGCAAGTGCAAAATTTGGCACTCCCCAAAAAACCTGCTTTGAACAAAACCTAAATTTCCCCTCTCTTTGGTCGACAACTTTGTTAATGCTTAGAGTGCATAGTTTATGATTGTAGATGGATAATTGAGGTTTTACCTTTCATACGCTCTCTGACAAGTTACCCTAACTGGATAACTCTTTATCCCTCTGAAGTCTCTCTCAGGTCTCACTCCCTCCCACACGACCTAGAATACTCTCTCTTAGTCCAATCCCCTCTGTCAGGTCTCTTTCCCTCCCACCTAGGTACCTAAATAAATCTATCTCACTCCAATCCCTTTTCTCACTCTCCCTCTCTCTCCCCTTTTGGTCTTTTTGTCTCTCACTTCATCTGCCTCTCTTAGGTCATTATCTTTCTCTCTTTGTCTCTCTCTCAAGTCTCTCCCTCTTACCCCCTCTCCCTCTCTTAGGTTTCTCACTCACTCCCTCTATCTCTCTCCCGTTTCCTCTCTCTCTCTCTCTCTCACTCTATCTCTCTCACTCTCTCTTTCACTCTCTCTTAGGTATCTCCATCACCCCTCCCTCTCTCACTCCCTCTATCTCTCTCCCTCTCTTTGTTGAGGGCTGAGGGTAGAGGGTTTAGGGTTTAAGGGTTGAGGGATTAGGGTAAATAGTTTAGTTAGGTTTAAAATGGTTTAAGGGTTGAAGGTAGAGGGTATTAGGTTTAAGGGTAGAGGGTAGATAGTTTAAGGGTTTAGGTTTTAGCCTAGTTAAGGGTTGAGGGTTGAAGGGAGAGGGTAGAGGGTTTATGGTATATGGTTCATGGTTTATAGTTTGTGGGTAGAGGGTAGAGGGTGTAGGGGTTTAGGGTTTAAGGGTTTAATGGTTTAGGGTTAAGGGTAGAGGGTAGAGGGTGTAGGGGTTTAGGGTTTAAGGGTTTAATGGTTTAGGGTTAAGGGTTTACGGTTTAAAGGTAGAGGGTTAAGGGTAGAGGGTAGAGGGTTTTAGATGTTTAGGGTTTAGGGTTTAAGGGTTTAAGTTTGGGGTTTAAGGGTTGAGGGATTAAGGGTTGAGGGTTGAGGGATTAGGGTTTAGGGTTTAGGGATTATAGTTTACTCTTTAAGGGTGGAGGGTGTAGGGTAGAGAGAGAGAGGGGGGGGTTTGAAGGTAGAGGGTAGAGGGTTAAGGGTAGAGGGTAGAGGGTTTAGGGGTTTAGGGTTTACAATTTAAGGCTAGAGGATAGAGGGTTAAGGGTAGATGGTAGAGGGTTTAAGGGTTTAGGGTTTAGGGTTTAAGGGTTTAATGGTTTAGGGTTTAAGGGTTGAGGGATTAAGGGTTGAGGGTTGAGGGATTAGGGTAGAGAGTTTAGTGGGGTTTAAAAGGGTTTAAGGGCAGAGAGAAGAGGGTAGAGGGTTTAAGGGTTTGGTTTTAAGGGTTTAGGATTGACCGTTCAAGTCTCTGACCGTATCTCCCTCCTCTCATTCCACTGTCTCTTCCCCTCTCTCTCCACTCCCTCCACTGTCTCTTGCTCAATACCCTCCACTGGTCTCCACCCCTCCACAAATATATTTCACTCCAACCCCCTCTCCCACACTCCATGTCTCTCTCTTCGCCTTTGGTGTTTTTGTATCTCTCAATTCTAATCCCTACTTACCCCTCTCTCGTTGTCACTTATTTCCCCCCACTATAACTGGATAACTCTCTATCCCTCTCAAGCCTCTATCACTCTTAGGTCTTAGTCACTACCACACTACTGTTGATGGTCCAAGTGGCACAACAATGTGTAAACAAAATATTGTTATTTTGTTTCTCCTGAAAGAGAAAGACAACACATGGATGTCTCAACTCCCAAAGTCTTTGTAGTTGGTTCTCAACTATGCTAATGTCTCTCAGTGATCAATGTAACAGTAATGTTCAAGGGGCCTACTGGTTTTGAGCTTCTGGACTATTCTGGGATCAAACATAAAATCAAACTTACTCTAACTGGGGTTTTAAAGAAACAAAAAAAGATAGATCAAGGCTTTGAGACAGAAAAGAATGATACTTCATCCAAATTAATCAGACCCATCACCTTCCAAGGAATTCCTAACTAAAGCTGTAGAACAAAATTAACTTGTGACTAACACACAATTTCATTCATTCACATTGTTGATTTCAACAACAAATTGCAAGTTATCATTTAAACAAAACATAAAATCAATTTTTATTCCCTGAAAGCTTCCCAAATCAAATGATTAACTCAAGACAAACACCATTCAGGAACACAAAATGAAGTAGATTTTAATCTGGTTACTTCTACTATTAGTGAAATAGATAAGCAACATTTACAAAGCTAGCACAATCACCAGTGTATAGAAAATCTATGACTCCAAATTGTTTCCATTTACACTAAGAAAACTGAAAGATACATTATTGCCTTCTACTAAATCTAACTGCTAAACAAGAAGACAAAAGTAGCTCCCATTATTAAGAATCAGGATGCAACTCTATCTTCTCTAATTGACTCTATATTTTCTCTATCGGTTCTACTTTTTTTCTACTCCTACTTTTGCTAACTTCCAACAAGATGTTCTAACCTTTACAAAGAGGCAAGCATGCCATATATATAGAATGTACCCAAAGAATGTGTTGTCCCTTGTATTAGGGTTTACAAAATATCTGCTTTCAAGAGAGTTGGCTCTCAGATCTTTTTGAAGATAGTCAATGTTGCATTCAATGTGTAGCCTTGATATCCATATTGCTGAAAGACTGCTCAGGGGATGGTCTTAGATCTTTTGCAGCATTAACTCTTTTGTCTCCGCGTCCATACTCAAACTCCATCAGAGCCACCTTGAATGCCCTAGAATATCATCATTAATAATGATCTGCCTCCTTGCTAGTAGTCACTATGGCTGTCCCTGTGAGTCATGGTTACTCCCTCCTTTCAGCCTCCTTCATGTGCTAGACCCTTCTGCACGTTTTACCACCTTCTGGAAGTATCATCAGGCTTCCCTGTAGATTTGAACATTTCACCCAAGCTGATCTATTTCCTTTGGATCTCAGAAGGAATCCATGTTGTTTACATCCTGTTAGTCTTGCTTCACAGGAATAGTCAATCAATTAAACTATTGTTAGTCAGTCCTCTTGGCTTCTCCTAATTGGTTAGACATATGCCACGCCAGATTCCTGGGCAGTCAAAGGTGGTTCGAATAGCATCACATGTCGCTGAGACACTCATCGTGTCTCCCTGATTTGATTATATCGCTTTTATCAACTATCAGTGTAGCATAAGATAGTCGGTAAGACCTTTCAGCGAGCTACAAAAGTCATACCGAGCTCAAAAAGAACATCGGCAAGACAGTCGCTAGTTGGTGGGATATCTTGGCGAACCTCGCGATCCTTCAGTGACCACATTTTTTTCATGTTAGGGAGACTATCGCTTGTCGCTATGACCTCATAGCGAAGCCCCTTCATTTGTTTAGAGTCTCCCCAACTTCTTCCTGTCCTCCTTGAGCTCTGACCTTTTGTTTTGGTGTGATCTTTCCACTTTGGCGAGACTTTCACCAAAGGCTATACCTCTTGGCGAGATCCTATTGGGCCCGATATTCTTTCAGCAAGAGCCTGCTTGGTCAGTGAGACATCATACTGAATCCCCTTTGCTTTTGATGAGACACCTTAGATTCACCCATACATTTTATTGAATGCATCTTTCTTCTCCCCGAAGGGACATCTTGTCAGTGTGACATTTTTTGATCGAGGAGACCCTATGGTGATACGTCCCATTTCGGCGAGAGCTCACCCCATCAGGGAGACCTCTTGTCGAGAGTAAATCCTTCCTAGAAACCATTCATATTGGCATGACTTTCCGTGGTCGGGGAGACCTCTCGGCGACGCTGTCGTCCTTCACTGAGACCATTCCTCTGTCACCCAAACTAGGGATCATCGGTGAGACCTTCCACCAAACTCGTTTCCTTTTGCTGAGACATCTTTATCGAATTCTCTTTATTCTTGCCGGGCTCACTTTGTTTCGGCAAGACTCCTCGTTGTCGGCCAGATGTTATGCCGAGCCCCCTTAGTCCTTTGGGGAGCTCCTTCCAAGCTCAAATTTCTTTCAGCGAGACATTTTAGAGTCGCTCAGACACCACACCGAATGCATCCAGTCTCCCCAAAGGCATATCTTATTGGTGAGACATAAAGATCTCACCGAGAGCTTATGGCGATACATCCCACTTCTGTTGAGGCCTTTGGTGGGACCTCCTCTTGTGTTTTGTTGGTGAGACCCGATGCACTCGCCATGACATCTCTCTGCCATAAAAAGTCTCTCACCAAGATGCATACCCTCATCAGTGGTCAGAAAGACACAAGGCACTCAGCAAGACCACATGCTGAAGGAACAACTCTCACCAAAGTGTCTACTCCATATGAACTAGTCGGTGAGACATGAAGAAGTCGCCGAGACTTCTTCCTAAAGGAAAATCTCTGGCTGATATGTGCATCCCTTTGTCGCCAATTGGTGAGACCCAAAGATCTCACCAAGACCTTATGGTGATGATACCATTTCCGTGTCGCTGAGACTCCCTTCGGTCAATGAGACTTTACACCGACTAAAGCTTCCTTTCACCGAGGTGAGAGCACTTTCGGGGAGACTCTAGTATATCGGCAAGACCTCACAGCAATGCTACACCCTTGTCATCGAGACTTAACCCCTTTCGGCAAGACGTTATGCCAAACTCAGAATCCTTTGGTGAGGGCTCCTCCAGTCGGCGTGACACATAAAGACTCTCGGCAACATGGAAGTTTGGGTGACTGATGAGCCTCTTTTGGATAGAACACACAGCCAGCCGACAAGACAACTGTAGGGTCTTGTCGACTTTCTCCTTAGAGGAAAATTATGATCAACTAGATTGAAGAATGCAATCCAACTAAGCCCCCTAACAAATATCACCATGTGTGTGATTTAATCCTGCAAAACAAAATCTCCATTAGCCCATAGGAGAAGATAAAATATATCATAATGAAATACACCATTTTCTATGATAATGTCATTCAATACTTAGCAAGAAGAAAACCAACCTAAGTTGAGACAAAACCAACATTTAACAAAATCAACAGACAACCCAGGAAGAAAACAGAAGAAACCCCCAAGAGCAAAGCAAACACCAAAGGCAAAGAAACCAAAAGGAGAAGGGGGAGTCACTTTGTTCCAGATCAATGTGGGGTGGTTATGCAAGGCATAACAACTACCTAGACTAATCTCTCTCACTCCCATTACCTCTCTCTCTATCTCAAGTCTCACTCCCTTTGTCGCTATGGAAGGTGAAAATTTCAAAACAATACATTTGGCTCTCACCTAATTTGGCAAGTGCCAAATGTATTTTACCTTGAAATGGTAAAATAAGGGTTGACCCCATGATTCAAGCCCACATGCTTATGTATTTGTTTGGTTCAACGCTTTATTGGATTCAAAAATGCCTTTTTTTATGCATTTGACTCCATGTTGTACCAATCTATGATTGATCCATCACCTTTTTACCACCAATTGGCATGCTAGACAACGTAGAAGAAGAAATTCTTAAGTTTGCACACCATTTTACATTATCTCAGGTAATATATTGATTTTGCTAATATTGAAATGTTTATATTTATTATATTTGTTTGTTTTTGACAATATAAACTAAATTCCTTTAATGATTTTATTAATCATAACAATTGCACTTAGAATTCAACATTGAATTAGATGGGAGTTGCATAAAAAAGTTTAATTTTTATGAGTTTGAAGAACAAAAAAATGAAAACATGAAATTTAATTAACACAAATTTACTTAACAAAAATTTACTTATGAATTCTATTTGTGTGCCTTATAGCAGTCCACTTCCAACATGGCTAGTGGAATTCACTCTATTTCATTTTAGGTAGATGTTTATATTGAGTTTTTTTGTTTTTTTTTTTCACAATTTTTAGACCATTCATTTGATGATTTTATTAATCTTCGTTGTTACACATATAACTGAATATTAAGTTCATTATTACTGATGGTTGTGGGAAAACTTTTATTTTCAACCAATTTGGGAAACCTAAGAGCTTTCATCAATGTTAATGTGCAAGTTTCCATTAATTTTTTTGTGGCATAAAAATTTACCTTCATGATGTGCTTAGATAATTTCAAGTGACTCAAGACATAATTGGTTTAATGCAAGTTTCCATTCATTCATGCCATTTACCATTCTAATAAATAAAAGGGAAAATAAGCACAAGATTCTCTAGTTTCCAAAGGTGTAAGAAACTTATACCCTGGGTTTGACACAAGTCTTTAATCCTAAGAACTTTTCCACACACCAAATACTCCCCTCAAACCCTTCTTAACATTGATCAATGCTTACATGAAGCAATTTTGTACAAATATGATGTCAAACATGGAAGTAAATTGTCTCCAACCCCAAATTAAACCAATTCAAACCCTCTTTCAGATTTTACAACCTTTCATTTCCTATCTTCCACAAACTCACCTATTCTTCCTTGTAGGTTTTCAACAAAGGTTTCTTGACTGCAAAACACCATTAGGTTTTCAACAGATGTTTCTTGACCAGTCCTTTGTAATTTGTCTCTAAAATGTACAAAAACCATTGAATTCAATCCAAACCAAGTCTAAAATGGTGTTAGGCCTACTTCCCACAAGATTCACTCCATGAAAGATGAAAAATTTCATGTATGTAACTATACATATAGGGTTTTTTCAATTACTTCTCTTCTCCAAATTACTTTTGCCTAAATTGACAACTTTTAGACATGATTTGCAACTTTTACATTTGTTGCCCAAAATATCTCAAATAACCACAAAATGAAATGTAATAAGTGGTATGTATATGTTTTAAAACATGCATTACAAGTACTTTGCTTGTGGTATGGAGGTAGATGTATGTATGAAAAATGTTGCAGCATATAGACATGTTTGATAATTCCAAACAACTCGCTGCCTTCTTTCATAAAATGCTTTGGTGTGTTCAATAAAATGCAATGTAATTGGCATTATCAATATGTTTCATAAAGTGCATTACTTACTTTTTTTCTATGTGTGATTGTGAATTTCTATGTGTGATTGTGAACATGCAGCATTTAACATCATGCCAAGGAAATGACCAAAGCCTCTAACACCAGAACAATGTGTACTAAAAAATGCAGAAAGAAGAGAATCATAAATTGCAACTTGTGAACCTTGTTCGATGGTTGTTAGTGGAACATGGCTTAGAAGTACCTACCCACTTAAGAATGTTGCAGTTTGGTTGTTTGAGGACTTTGACACACATCAAAATATTCTTCACTACTTGAACCGTATCATTGCCACCAACTTTAATTTGATTAAATATAAGGGAAAACCTATGAACAACAACTTGTGGAAAGTGCGTGAGTCTGACCACGAGGTAATACTTAACACAATAAAGAATAGAGCAGACTCAGATGGTTACCTAGATTGATTGGTAAGTATGCACATTGAATTTGTAAATTCATGTTATTGATCATTTCTTTATTTCAAGCATTTAAGTTTGATTGTGTAAGGGTTTACAAAATTGCATTAATGTAGATATGCAAAATGATGGTTATATGCTACTCTCTATTTGGTGCAAGGGCACCAAGCTTCAGTGGTTGTTATTAGGGTTAGATGAAGTCTTTTTTTGGCTTGAATCAGGTCATATAGACCATTTATTGATGCAATAAGTCTATTTTAGTGGTTATTTGTGAGTTAGAATGTTTTAGTTGCAAATTTGCTAAATTAACTTGCAAATTGTCCTTTTTCAAATTTTGAAGTGCAAGAAATGCATAGTGGGGAAGCTAAAGGACCAGGGAAGGAAAAAGGTCACTTGTGACATAGGTTTTCAATCAATTCTTGATTAAGGGAGTTGATTATATTTTTGTGAATCTTGAATGAAGGAGTGTATGGAGAATAGTGGAAGATTTTGTACAAGCATTGATCAATAAAGCTCTATTTTCTTTGTAAATTTGAGTTTGTTTTTCTCTTTTCCAATGTTGTAGCAGTCAATTGCATGAGATCGTACTAAAGGGAATTGAATAAAAGTGTTTAGAGGGATGTGTTAGACATGTTTTGGTTTTTTTGGCATTGAAATCCATCTTGTTTTGAGCTCTTAGGGTGGATTTTACTGTATGCAGGTTTGGAAGTCTAAATTTCAAGTTTTGAGGTCATCAAGTGATTTAATGGCTAATTCCACCTAATCTATATAGTGTATCTTGGTGGAATGAGTCCATTAGGTTGGGAAAAGGTTAGAAGATGATTCTTGGAGCAGTGTTGGCTGTTTTGGAGTCATGGCATGTAACCTCAGGTGTGAAAATGTGTGATTTTGAGTGAATTTGAGTGGTTTTCGAGTGTGAATGGATGAAATATTTTGGGGTAGTCATTTGTGAGAGTCTTTTGAGCATGTACAGACATCGTATGGTATGTTTAGGGTGTTTTATGTGAGATTTAATTGTGCGAATAGTGATTTTCAATAAGGCTCCTTGGAAAACCTGATTTTGGAGGCTTGAGAGTGAGGGTTTAGTGGATTAGTATCTTGGTGAGTGGTTGGGGCTTTAAAAATTGTGAAATATTAAGGTTAGTAACCTATTTAATGACTTTAAATGGTGTTTTACCTGATTGCAGGTGTTTGGGAAGGTGTATCTTTGGAAAAGAGGCCTAATTAGCCTAGTTGCCCCTATGGTATAGTGGGATTTTGGAGAATACATTGAAAAACCCATCTCCAGTCCTCCTATGACCTTATCACCACTTCAAACACCCTTTTTTAAGCCTACACATGCTTAATAATCCTTAATAAATTATTCTTCCCCCAAACTTCACCCACTTTTAGTCTCTAAAACCTCAAATTTCCATTAAAAATGGACTTCTTTCAACTAGGGCTTCATGCCCAAACATACACATGACCTCTCCAATCCTTGTAAACCTTCAAACACATCAAACCCCACCAGATCTCACTAAAACCAACTATTTATAGCCTTCTTCAAAACAAATTCTTCAATCTACTACTTCAACCCATGTCTTTTACGCTTGAACTCATGCATTATATACTTGCTTGTCATTAATAAAATTATATATTAACTTATATGTTTATCTTATTTTCCTCTTGTAGGAGTAGGTGTTGAAACACCTTAGGGAGGAGGTTTCAAAACACCTAAAGGAGATAAAGAAAAAGAGATGCCTAAAGAGGTATGTGTTTATTTTATTTTTTGTTTGGTAAATATGTTCCTATTATAGACAATTGTATGCTAACTTGTATCAATTTGATGTTTTTGTTCACATATACAGATTGACATTGAAAAAGTTGGTATTATTGGTTCTTTGAGAGGGGCATATTCTAGGACTCATGATGGTTTCAAGAGATGTATATATGAGGTAATCAAAATTTCAATTTTAGAGTTCAATTATAATTCAATGTATATTGATTTTGATGTTAATTATTTGATTTTAAATTATATAATATAACTAATCTCAATTGTGGTTTGAATTTTTCTTGTGCAGTTACCTTCAGAGCCAAAGAGTGCTTCAAAGAGGCTCCATTTTGATGATCCACCAGTAGTTTAGGATGAGATAGAAATTTTGGCATGTATATTTTAAATAGATATCGAGATGGCATATGCCATATTTTGTAAAACTTTGTTTGAGTTGGCGTTGATGCTACTTTTGTATATGGACATACACTTGATTATTGGATAATTTGATATATAGAAGTTGAGAATCAAAATAATATGTTCATCATGTGCATGTTTAAACTGTTCAAAAATTTAATCTTGAGCAATGGTTAAATATCAATGTACAATAGCATAAAAAATAATGGTTATATTATATAGTTGACAATCAAAAGTAATGAATAATGGTTAAACTATATCATATATTATTTAGTTATATTATGGTTAAATTATATAGTTTAAACAACTTTGAAGACAAGAACAATGGTAAAGTTTAACATTTAACTTTCAATTTTAAATACACAAATGTCATTGTCTCACACTACATATTTCATATTGCATTATCATTACATATTGAAATTAAAACAATATCATAGTTTTATGTTGATAAACATGCTAAAGTGATGCAGAGCAGGGTGGAAAACTCTCAACAAACTAACTACCCTATAAACTCCATTCCAGACACAAAACAACATTAGACAATCATTACCAGGGCACATAAGCACTAAATCAACAATCATCTTCAAATAAAACACTCACCAACACTCCAAAACTCAAAACCCTCACTTTTGACAGGTTTCAAGGGGGTTTATTAAAAACCTCACCTCTAGACCTTTCCTCACTATTTCAATGCCTCCAACACCTTCAAATATTTCTTACCTTGCTTAATTAACTCTTACAAAGTGCTGCCCCAAGTGTTTTCCATCACTAGTACCTACTCTTAACCTCCAAATTTCACTCAAAAAACACATTATTGACAACTAGGCATCATGCCCAAACCCCCAAATGGGCACCCCTGCTCCTAAAATCATGCACACATGCCCCCTACACCTAATTATGCCATTCCACCATGTTATAGTAGAATACAATGGGTGGAAAAGACATTTAGTGGAAATTTCCACGTTGCCCCTATGGAAAAAGCATGAATTTAGGCCTAAGAGGCATAGCTGAAGTAGCAAATTAAAGCAATAGTTTTGAAGAAGGTTAGAACCTAGTTGTTTCAATGTTATTAGGTGGATTTTGAT
Organism: Sequoia sempervirens; assembly: GCA_007258455.2. Taxonomy (NCBI): domain Eukaryota; kingdom Viridiplantae; phylum Streptophyta; class Pinopsida; order Cupressales; family Cupressaceae; genus Sequoia; species Sequoia sempervirens. The sequence goes on from VDFB02208180.1 coordinate 78,230, forward strand.
GTGATAGAAGGTCTACAAAGGTAGGGTAGGTCATTTGGATGTTTGGGCTTGAAGCCCTAGTTGAACAAAGAGTGAAAATGGGTGAAATTGAGAGGACTCAAGAAGGAAATGTGTGAGAACTTTTGGGGCAGCATAATTTGAAGGTGAATTAAGTTTGTTTAGGGTGAAATAAGAGTGTTTGAAAATATTTTGAGATTGAATGAGGTCTAGAGATGGGTTTTTCAATAAACACTTGCTTATTTGGTGAAAAATGAGGGTTTCATGAAAGAGGGTCTTAGCAAGCAAGTTTTAACACAGTGGTTGAAGAATTTGTGGTTTTGGAGGCAATTTGAGGAATGTCCAATGGTATTTTGAGTGATAAAAAAAATTGAAGGAGAGTTCCTTTGTTAAAGTGGGCTAATTGGAGGCCCTTTTCGAGTGTTCAAGGTCAATTTGATGGTATGGTTCTAAAGCAAGTACATGTGATTTTGTGATATGTTTAAAATTTCCCTAATGGGTTCCTAAAATGGTAGTTTCTTTGTGGATTTGAGTTGTCTCTTAAAAGTTGTGAAAAGAAAACCTAGGTTGCACACCTACAAGACTGAATAGTGAAGTTGATAAGAGTCACCCTTGTTAGGGTTTTAAGGTTGGAAGTTTGATTTCTTCAATTGAATTTGATTTTGGATAGTTGTGGACCTCCCTTTCATTACATCACAAAGGACCTTATGCAAATGTTGACAATTGAGATCTTTTCGTTGTTTAGGGAGTCTTTTTGTTCAAAAAATAAGGTCATTTAGACCATTTTATGATGTAAGGAGTCCTTTTATAGGTCTTTAGGTGGTTGGAAGGTCTAACTTGCAAAATATTACAAAAATTGAAAAATTGTGTAAAAGTTGTCAAAATTGCAACTTATTGTCAAATGGTGGATGTTCAAGAGTCATCTTGTTGTAGTTCATGGCGAAATTAGTTGGAAGTTGTTTAGTCATGTTTAAGCATGGTCATCTTTCACCCCGAATACGTGGAATCGCTCCGAGCTACATTCAATTGAGAGAATCCTTTAATAGTCCAAAGTGCAAAATGACTGCAAACTTCAGCATGCTCATTCAAACATTGTGATGCTTAGAAACTTCTCTTCCGAGCTTATGAGATTGCATTGGGCCCCACTACAATAACTTCTCTTAGTTTTTACTATCTCGGAGGATTTTTCCTTTGGTGGCAAATTCTCGCTTGGGGAAAACGTTGTCAAATGCAAGTAGTTGAAAGTTGCAAAGTAGTACATATTTCATTTTACAACTCATGTGACCAAACGGAATTTCCAACACATCTAAGTGGGTATGTTTATGCTAGTTAGGGTCCTCTTTTTCATCGAAACAGACGAAATCACTCCTAGCTACATTCAACTAACAAAATCCCTTAAGATTCCAAAGTGTAAAATGGATGCAAACTTCAACATGCTCATATTAAGACACCAAGATGCTTAGAAACTTATCATCTAAGCCTATGGGATCATGTTGGGCCCCTCTACAATAACCTCTCTCATTTTTCTCTATCTTAGAGGTCTTTTCCATGGTGGTGAATTCTTGTTTGGGGAAAAAGTTGTCGAATGCAAGTAGTTGAAAGTTGCTAAGTGGTGTAACATTAATTTTGTATCTCATTTGACCAAACGGACTATTCTAATGCATTTAGGTAGGTATGTTTAAACTAGGCATAGTCCCCTTTTGCACCAAAACATGCGGAAGCGCTCTGAGCTACATTCAATCGACATAATCCCTTAAGAGTCAAAAGTGCAAAATGGTTGCAAATTTTAGCATGCTCATATTCAGACACCGTGACACTTAGAAACTTCTTGTCTAAGCCTATGGGATTGCGTTGGGCCCCTCTATAATAACCTCTCTCTATTTTCACTATCTTGGAGGCTTTTTCTTGCGGTAGTGAATTCTCGCTTGGGGAAAAAGTTGTCAAATGCAAGTAGTTGAAAGTTGCAAAGTGGTACAACATTCGTTCTGCAACTCATGTGACCAAAAAAACTATTTTGACACATCCAAGTGGGTAAATTTATGCTAGGCATGGTCCTTTTTTGAACCGAAACATGTGGAATCGCTCTGAGCTACATTCAACTGGCAGAATCCACTAAGAGTCCAATGTCCAAAATAGATGCAAATTTCAACATGCTCGTATTCGGACATAATGATGCTTAAAAAATTATTTTTTGATCTTATGGGATCGTGTTAGGCCCCTTTACAATAACCTCTCTCATTTTTTGCTATCTTGGAGGCATTTTCCCGTAGTGGCAAATTTTTGCTTGGGAAAAAATTGTCAAATGCAAGTAGTTGAAAGTTGCAAAGTGGTGCAACTTTCGTTTTGCAACTCGTGTGACCGAAAAAAATATTTTGACCCATTTGAGTGGGTATTTTTATGCTAGGTATGGTCCTCTTTCACACCAAAACATGTGTAATCACTTCGATCTACATTCAACCAGTGGAATCTCTTAAGAGTTCAAAGTGCAAAATGGCTGCAAACTTCACCATGCTCATATTCAAACATCGTGATGCTTAGAAACTTATCATCTAACCCTATGGGATTACGTTGGGCTCCTCTACAATAACCTCTCTCATTTTTCGCTATCTCGGAGGCTTTTTCCTGTGGTGGAAAATTCTCGCTTGCAAAAAAAGTTGTCAAATGCAAGTAGTTGAAAGTTGCAAAGTGGTGCAACTTTCATTTTGCAACTCGGGTGACCAAACTAACTATTATGACCCAAATATTTGGGTACATTTATGCTAGGAAAAGTCCTCTTTCATACCAAAACACGCAGAATCGCTCCGAGCTACATTCAACTTGTAGAATCCCTTAAGATTCCAAAGTGCAAAATGGATGCAAATTTCAGCATGCTCATATTCGGATAATTGGATGCTTAGAAAATTCTCATCTAAACCCATTGGATCACATTGGGACCCTCTACAATAATCTCTCTTAGTTTTTGCTATCTTGGAGGCCTTTTCTCGTGGTGGTGAATTCTCGCTTGCAAAAAAAGTTGTCAAATGCAAGTAGTTGAAAGTTGTAAAGTATTGTAACTTTCATTATGCAACTTGTGTGACCAAAAAAACTATTTTGATGCATCTAGATGGGTAAATTTACTCTAGGCATGGTCCTCTTTTGCACTGAAACACGTGGAATCACTCTGAGCTACATTCAACTGACATAATCCCTCAAGAGTCCAAAGTGCAAAATGGCTGCAAATTTTAGCATGCTTGTATTCAGACACCATGATGCTTAGAAACTTCTCGTTTGATCCTATTGGATCATGTTAGGCTCCTCTACAATAACCTCTCTCTGTTTTTGCTATCTCAGAGTACTTTTCTTGTGGTGGAAAATTCTTGCTTGAGGAAAAAGTTGTCAAATGCAAGAAGTTGAAAGTTGCAAAGTGGCACAACTTTCCTTCTGCAACTCGTGCAATCAAACGGATTGTTTTGATGCATCTAAGTGGGTTTATTTATACTATCCATAGTCCTCTTTTGCACTGAAACATGTAGAATCTCTTCGAGCTACATTCAACTAGAAAAATCCCTTAAGAGTCTAAAGTGCAAAATGGCTACAAATTTCATCATACTCGTATTCAGACACCGTGATGCTTAGAAACTTCTCATATGAGCCTATGATATCACATTGGGCCCCTCTATAATAACCTCTCTCAGTTTTCTCTATATTAGAGGCATTTTTCCGTGGTGGCGAATTCTCGCTTGTGAAAAAAGTTATCAAATGCAAATAGTTGAAATAGTGTGAGTGTTCCAAGGCCTTCTTGCACCACTAACTAAGAATACTTTTCTCTATCTTCATCTAGGAACCTGACACCTTCTAGGTTCTTGTTAGGCTTAGATTATTAACTAAGTTTTATTCCAACTCCTCTTCAAGAGTTTCACACCTTGTGCTTCACCTTGAAAGACTAACACCGCTTTGAACTAACAAACTCTCTCCTACACTTAGAAGACTCTAAGTGCCAACATCACACAAAACCTTGAATTGATTGCAGGGGTGCCAAACATCTTGGAAAAATTCCATGTACCTCCAACTAGATCCATCTTGGATGGTCTTCATCTTCCTTCTTACCAATTCCAAGATTTGTCTTGAGAAAGCCTAATTCCTTGTAGCCCTTGACAGTGACCTTTTTGTCATTCTTGCCCAAACTTTCCAAACAACGTGAAATTTTTTTTTCACATTCAAATACCCTTTTGTTCCTCTAAAAGATGCACATAGTTTTAGTCCCCTGAGCCCTCCGTACACTGGTTTCCTATTATCTAGGTCAAATAGGGCTAAAAGACCTATTTAGTAGGGTTTCACTGTTTCCTCACTCAAGACTAAAGCAAATGGATTGGAAGAACCTCAATTCCTTCTGGCATGTTAGGATGTGTCTCTATCCTACCTGGAACCATACTTATTCCATACTGTACCTCAAGCCCTGCCTAAAATCTTCAATTCTTGGCTGTCAAACCTCTAACCGGGCACTCTAAGCTCACCTAGGGTTTGTTATTGCACACTACTACTCGACTCCACATAACTCCTACCACTAAATTTGTACAAGAAAATGGCTCCTCTAACAAATCCATCTATTCTCAGGAAGTTCTTGTGGCTAGATTTCATGGGGGAGCCATAAAAAGACAAACTGGTTAGGACAGGACCAGTAAACCCCTAGACCCTAACTTATTTACACAAACACTAAACTAACTCAAAACAACTTGCTTGCAGAAGGGAAAAAACTTAGAACTACACTGTGAACACAAGTCCAATGTCAAATCAAAGCATTGAATCCTTCTAATAGCACTGTCACTCAAAACATTTGGTAAACACAAAAATTGCAGAGTCTTCTTCTATTCACAAAAAAAAGCTTGATTACAAAAAAACTAACTTCTTGAATTCGAGCCACCTCCTTTCATAGATGCCATTTACCATGTTTGTAGGGTGTGTTGGTTGATCCCCCACGCCTATCTTTTAGGGGATCCAAGACAACCGAGTTGCATGCAACATTTGCCATAATGGAAAATGTTGTCATGACAACTTTGTAACAACTTTTTGGCAACTTACCATTATGCCCTCTTCCTAACTCCTAGGACCTCTATCTCCAATATTTCGAGCATCCAACTCCATTAACTGCCTCATGGAATCTTTCTAACAACATTCATGTGTTTAGAACACATTTAAGAATCCAATTCCAACTTAGGCTAAACAAAGAAAAACTATTAATATTGACTAAACATTGGTGAGCTTATTCCTAATGACTAACTCACCTAACCACAACAATGACCTTCTAAGGTCCAAAATAAATACACAATAACTCTGACTTGGCTAATGTCAGATACAAGCCAAAATTTCCTAACTATGGAGGTTAGCCAAGGTGCTCCTGCACCATCCTACCCAAGTAAAATCTTTCAATCCACCCTTGGATTGAGTAAGTTGAAAGCAATTCCAAACTTCTTGAACTCTGATTCTTTGATCCATACTGCATCAGCATCAGATTGACCATGCCATTTAATCAGATGTTCCTTGTATTCCCTGGTTCTAGTCTTCTTATAGACCCTGGTATCCAATATACTGTCAACTTGTTTGACTGTAGCAGAAGGCAGTTTGAGCTCTTCCACATCATGGATGACTTCATTGAGGCTTTGATCCATGTTTGGTGGTGGTCCTTTGTAATGAACCAGGTCTGCAATGTTGAAAACAGGGGACAATCCACTGTCTTCCAGTAGCTCCACTCTAAAAGCATTGTTTCCATACTTTGCCAAGATAGGATAGGGACCTATCCTCTTCATCTGCAACTTGTGAGGAACTCCTTTTTGTAACCTGGACTTGTTTAGATGCACCATCACCAAGTCTCCAACATTGAACTGAACTTCTCTTCTATGCTCATCCACCTTGTGCTTATGTTTCATAGTATTCTCAGTCAGTGTCTTTCTGACTGTGTCATGAATCTCTTGCATTGCATAGGAAAAATCATCAGCATATCCACTTCCCTTGACTCCATCCTTTAAGTCTCTTAGTTCATAGACTCCTCTAGGATGTAGACCATAGATAATTTCAAAGGGACTCCTCCTTGTTGACCTCTTCACAGTGTCATTATAGGCATATTCAGCTTGAACAATCAACTGATCCCACTGTTGACCATACTCCTTGTTCAAGCACCTTAAAATATTTCCAAGGCTTCTATTAACAACCTCGGTCTGACCATCAGTTTGGGGATGGTATGCAGATCCAAAAGATAGATTAGTTCCCAATCTCTGCCAAAGTGTCTTCCAAAAATGACTCATAAACTTGGTTTCTCTGTCTGACACAATGCTCATAGGTAACCCATGTATCCTTACTATCTCTTTAAAGAAAAGAGAGGCTATTTGACTAGCATCATTGGTTTTTTTACATGGAGCAAAGTGAGCCATCTTGTTGAATCTTTCCACAACTACATAAACACTATCCATGCCTTGTCTTGTCTTGGGTAACCCAACTACAAAATCCATACTTAAGCATTCCCATGGCCTGTTAGGAATAGGTAGTGGTTGATATAGGCCTGCATATGAAGAAGTACCCTTGGCCTTTTGACATACTATACAACTTTCCACATACCTCCTAACATCTAGATTCATCCTTGGCCAATAATAGAACCACTGAACAAGTTCTTGAGTCTTTGTGATCCCAAAGTGACCACTCAATGCACCATTATGCTTTTCTTGTATCAAATTCTCTCGAATGGAGCCTCTAGGGACACATAACTAATTCCCTTTAAAAAAAAGATCACTTTATAAGGTATATTCAACATATCTACTATGAAAATGATTCTTGTATTCAGCACATACCTTATAAATGTCTGCAAAATCTTCATCATCTAAATATATATCCTTGAAATGATCTATTCCCATGTTCTTCAACTGAATTTCTTGTATGGTAAGAACTCTTCTACTCAAGGCATCTGCCACCTTGTTGAGTACTCCTTTCTTGTGCTTGATATTAAAAGTGTAAGCTTGTAGGTATTCAACCCACTTCATGTGTTTGTGACTCAATTTCTCTTGTGAATTTAGGAAACTAAGTGCTTGGTTGTCTGAATACACTATGAATTCCTTGGGAAGCAAGTAGTGCCTCCATTTCCTCAGAGCCTGGACCAATGCATACATCTCAAGGTCATAAGAAGAATACTCTTCTTGGATTCACTTAACTTTTCTGAATGAAAAGCCACCGGTCTACCCTCTTAACTGAGAACAGCTCCAATAGCCACATTGCTTGCATCACACTCAATAGTGAATAGCTTCTCAAATCTTGGTAACACCAAAACAGGTTGGGTAGCTATCTTTTCTTTCAACAACTCAAAACTTTTGTTAGCTTTCTCATTCCACACAAATTTATTCTTCATCCCTCCTTTAATGGTATCCAATATAGGAGCACAAATAGCACTAAATTGTCTTATGAATTTCCTATAATATTGAGCAAGGCCATGAAAACTTCTTACCTCTGTTGTTGTCCTTGGAGTAGGCCAATTTAGGATGGCTTCCACTTTGCTACTATCCATCTTCAAGTTACCATGTGATAATACAAATCCAAGGTACACTAGCTATGTTTTGATGAATTCACACTTTTCTAAATTGATCATCAATCTCTCCTCCTGCAGCTTCTTGCAAACCAACTCTATTTGTTTGAGATGCTCTTCTCTTGTTTTGCTATAAATCAGTATATCATCAAGATAGACCACTACAAATTTACCAATGTAGTCTTTGAGGATTTCATTCATGAGTCTCATGAACGTGGAGGGGGCATTAGACAACCCAAATGGCATAACCAACCACTCATATAAACCCTCATTGGTTTTGAAAGTTGTTTTCCACTCATCTCCCTCATGTATTCTAATTTGGTGATAACCACTCTTTAAGTCTATCTTGGTATAGTACTTAGCTTCACCTAGACAATCCATTAGGTCTTCAATCCTAGGGATAGGGAACCTATATACCTAATAGTTATCTTATTTATGGCCCTTGAATCAGTACAAAGCCTCCATTCCCCTCCCCTTTTAGGTGTTAGGACAGTGGGTACTACAAATGGACTGATGCTCTTCCTAATGAGACCTTGGTTTAGGAGCTCTTGTACTTGTCTAGCTATTTCCTCATTTTTTTGAGGGGTCATCTTGTAGGCTGCCTTATTTGGTAGGGTAGCCCCTGGTATCAAGTCTATCCTATGACTTATGGCTCTTTTAGGGGGTAATGCTACTAGTTGTCCACTGCTTACAATGCCTTCATAGGTCTACAAAAAAATTTGTATTTCTTTAGGTAACTCTGGCTTCTCAGCTGCTTTGTCATTATTTACCTCTCTTGGCCTTAACATTACTGCATAGCCAACTCCTTCCCCTTCCTCCAAGGCTTCTAAGAACTCTTTTTCACCAACCATGAGCAGATTAGGACCTGCTGTCTTCACCTCTACATCCTCTAACAGTGACTGAATTTTGAATGTTACCTTATCCTTCTTGAAGGTATAAGAGTTCTTCACTCCATCATGCATAGCTTGGCGATCAAATTTCCATGGTCTACCTAGGAGCAAGTGACAGGCATCCATAGGAAACACATCACATAAGACTTTGTCCTTGTACCTTCCAATTGAGAACTCCACCCATGCTTGTTCATTTACCAAGACATGTTGGCCTTTATTGAGCCATGTGACCTTGTAAGGATTGGTGTGGGGTATCCTTGTCAACTTTAGCTTGTTGACTATCTCCTCTGACACAATATTGTTAGTAGACCCTGAGTCAATGATGACTCTAAATACTTTCCCCATCATTTTACACTTTATCCTAAATAGGGACCTCCTTTGGCTTAGTTCCTCTTTAACCGGCTCCTTAATCAAAGTTCTCCTCATCATGAGGTTCTCACCTTCCTCTGAATTTAATGGTACCTCAAAATGTTTCTGTACTGTATTTGTCTCATCATGAACAAGATTGGTTCTCCTATCACCTCCTTGGGAAGTACTACCCTTCTCTGGACACCTATAGGCTGGGTGTCCCATTTGATTGCAGTGATAACACTTCATATTGGCAAAGTAACTGCCTCTTCCTTGTCCACCACTTTTTCCTCTAGAGCTAGAGCCTCTTCCTCTACCACCTCTACTAGAGCTTCCTTCTTGTTGCTCAGAGTACCTGACTTCTCCTTGAGCCCTTGATTATGAACTCCTTCCACCATAGCCACCTCTTTATCCTCTGCTATCTTTTCCTTTACCTCTACTCTTGGAGGTTTTCTCTTGTTTCATTTTTCCTTTCTCCTCTATCTTTAAGGCCATTTGATAACATTGGCGGATGGTTTTGAAGTTCACTAGGCTCATGTCTTCTTGAATAGACCATTTAAGTCCATTCAAATACCCTGCTAGCTTGATGCTTTCATCTTCAACCACCTTTGATCTGAGGCACAACTTTTGGAACTCCTCGGTATATGCTTGAACATCCAAATATTTTTGTCTAATATTATGTCTCCTCCTATGCAACTAGACTTCATAGTCATCAAGTAGGTAGGCCTGCTTTATTTTGGTTACCATGCCTCTCCATGTAACTATTGGACCCTTTCCTTCTTTCTCCCTTTCAGTTTGCACAAACTTCCACCATGTGAGAACTGAACCTCTCAACCTTGACTTGGCCACCTTTACTTTTTGGGCTTTTGTTATACCATCACATTCAAAGTGATTCTCTATACTTTCAATCCAGTCCATGACTGAATCAGGATCCATTTGTCCACTGAATAGTGGCACACCTTCCAAAGCTTTGCCACTTAAGGCCTACAGTGCCTTCAAGAAGGGTTCTTCGGAAAGAATAGGTTCAGGTGTTGGAGCTTCCTCCTCCAAGTCCAATTCCTTTTCCTTTGCTTCCTTTTTCTTCCTTCAGATCTATTTTATCCTTTACCTTGTCTGCCTTCTCTTGGACTTCATCCAGGAGCTTCTCCATTCGGGACAATCTTTCTCTCAATAATCGATTATCCTCTTCTTGTTCTTCTACTTTCTTGGCTAACTCAGCGTTAGTCACCATGGTTCTATCCTCCTTTGGTGTATTCTCTCCTACTGATTCAATGGGTTACAACAACAATCACAAGCCTGATCAAACTTTTCTCTGATACAAATATGGTGTGAGTGTTCCAAGGCCTTCTTGCACCACTAACTAAGAAGACTTTTCCCTGTCTTCATCCAGGAACCTGACACCTTCTAGGTTCTTGTTAGGCTTAGATTACTAACTAAGTCCTATTCCAACTCCTCTTCAAGAGTTTCACACCTTGTGCTTCACCTTGAAAGACTAACACCACTTTGAACTAACAAACTCTCTCCTACACTTAGAAGACTCTAAGTGCTAACATCACACAAAACCTTGAATTGATTGCAAGGGTGCCAAACATCCTTGAAACATGCCATGTACCTCCAACTGGATCCATCTTGGATGGTCTTCAATCTTCCTTCTTACCGATTCCAAGATTTGTCTTGAGAAGGCCTAATTCCTTCTAGCCCTTGACAGTGACCTTTTTGTCATTCTTGCCCAAACTTTCCAAACAACCTGAAAATAAAATTTCACATTCAGATATCCTTTTTGTTCCTCTAAAATATTCATAAAGTTTTAGTCCCCTGAGCCCTCCATATACTGGTTTCCTATTATCTAGGTCAAATAGGGCTAAAAGACCTATTTACTAGGGTTTCATTGTTTCCTCACTCAAGACTAAAGCAAATGGATTGGAAAAACCTCAATTCCTTCTGGCATGTTAGGATGTGTCTCTTTCCTACCTGGAACCGTACTTATTCCGTACTGTACCTCAAGCCCTGCCTAAAATCTTCAATTCTTGGTTGTCAAACCTCTAACCGGGCACTCTACGCTCGCCTAGGGTTTGTTATTGCACACTACTACTCGACTCCACATGACTTCTACCACTAAATATGTACAAACAAATGGCTCCCCTAACAAATCCACTGTAACTCAAAACATTCGGTAAACACAAAAATTGCAGAGTCTTCTTCTATTCACAAAAACAAAAGCTTGATTACAAAAAAACTAACTTCTTGAATTCGAGCCACCTCCTTTCATAGATGCCATTTACCATGTTTGTAGGGTGTGTTGGTCAATCCCCCACTCCTATCTTTTAGGGGATCCAAGACAACCGAGTTGCATGCAACATTTGCCATAATGGAAAATGTTGTCATGACAACTTTGTAACAACTTTTTGGCAACTTACCATTATGCCCTCTTCCTAACTCCTAGGACCTCTATCTCCTATATTTCGAGCATCCAACTCCCTTAATTGCCTCATGGCATCTTTCTAACAACATTCATGTGTTTCGAACACATTTAAGACTCCAATTCCAACTTAGGCTAAACAAAGCAAAACTATTAATATTGACTAAACATTGGTGAGCTTATTCCTAATGACTAACTCACCTAACCACAACAATGACCTTCTAAGGTCTGAAACAAATACACAATAACTCTGACTTGGCTAATGTCAGATACAAGCCAAAATGTCCTAACTATGGAGGTTAGCCTAGGTGCTCCTGCAAAATGAAAGTTGCAAAGTGGTACAAATTTTGTTCTGCAAGTCCTGTGACCAAACAAACTATTTTGAAGCATTCAAGTGGGTACGTTTTTTCTAGGCATAGTCCTCTTTCACACCGAAACATGCAAAATCGCTCCAAAATACATTCAACTGACACAATCCCTTAAAAGTCTAAAGTGAAAAATGACTGCAAACTTCAACATGCTCATATTCAGACACCATGATGCTTAGAAACTTCTTGTCTAAGCCTATGGGATCAAGTTGGGCCCCTCTACAATAACCTCTCTCATTTTTTTGTATTTCAAAGGCCTTTTCCCGTGGCGACGAATTCTTGATTGGGTAAAAGGTGGTCAAATGCAAGTAGTTGAGTGTGTAAAAATGACATTGTAGCCATTCCACCCATTGTATCCTACTATAACTTGGTGGAATGGCATAATTAAGGGTAGGGAACATATGTTCATTGTTTCTAGAGAAGGGGAGGCAAGTTGAGTGGTTTGGTATAATGCCCTAGTTGGCAATTTGATGAGTTTTGGTGAAATTAAGTGGTTTAAGAGTGGAAATGGTTGAAATCCTTTGGGGCAGCAGTTTGTGAGGGACTTTTAAGCATGTGAAGGTTATTTTAAGCATTTTTGATGCTTTGGAAAGGTGTTATGAGTTGTGGTAATAGTATTTTCAATAAACCAACCCTAAACTTGCTAAAAATGAGAGTTTTGTAAAAGTGGGCTTAAAAGAGTGGTTCTCAAGTTAAAGATTGTGGATTTGGAGGTTTTGTGGTCTGGTAAATGACTATATATAGTTATTTGGGATGGGAAGATAGTTTGGATTATAGTTGTTTTTTATAATATGGCCTCATTGGAAAATCAGGTATATCTCCTTGGTGTTGTCCTTTCAAATGAGGATCATCAGGGTTTCAAACACCCATCAAGGTACTCAATAGCATACCATAGCCACTCAATAGGTTACTTTGATACAACTCTCTCCAATCATGCTTTTAATACCAACTAAGCCTCAAATTAGGTCACTTTTACAAAGAGAATCTACCTTAAACTTTCCCTTTCACTCAAAATTCAATTGGGAAGCTCTCTATAGGCTACCAAACCAAAGATTCCAATTTTTTTTCTCAAACATCCACCCTCCAATATACCTAAACTCAAAAACCTCTTTTATAGCTAAAAATAAAGGGTTTTAATGGAAATCACATTTCCAGACCTGAATTAGACTTTCCACCACCTCAAACCAATCTAAAAAGCTCCTCACATACTCAATTCAACAAGAAACAATGTTGTCCCAACCTATTTCACTCATTACCATATCAAAATCTCTCTTTTCCACTTGGAAAACAAAATTTTCCACTCTGGGGCTTCATGCCCAACACATTTTCAGGCCTCCTTGCACTCTCTCAACATTACCTCACTTGTTTATTGATGTTGCAGTCCCATTCCACAAGTTACAAGAGCCACAAAAAGTGGAATGGGTTGAGTTTACATTTTAAAGCCTACAAACCCTTAAAATAGGGTATAAAACAAGTCACAAAGAATTTGTTCAAACTTACACCAAATCCATTGTTGGATGCTCAATTCAAATGCAATAAGTGGCCAACTCACACCTTAAAATGAATTAAAAATATATTTAGAACATTATGCAATTGCACAAGCCATACAGTCACTGCAAATTCAAGAAATACAGAAAAAATGGAGAAAAATAGAGTATTGTTAATGTTCCAACCTTCCAAATCTTCAAAAATTCAACTTACATCAATGGTTTCCACCTTATTTATGCTTTTTCCCTCCAAAATAATTGTCCTATTTCCTACAACTACCTTTTGAAATGCTATGACCATTTGCCTTCCCTAAAAATTTAATTTTGCAACTTTTTAGCAACTTTACATCTTTTTTCAATATTTTGCACTTTTTGCAAACTTGACCTTCTAAACACCTAAGTATTAACGAAAATTACACATTACAATAGAAAATGGTCTCATTGACCTCATTTTAGACAAAAGACCTCAAAACCTAAAGCATACTCCTCAAAACCTTGAATTGACAACTTATATTCAATGGTGCCCTTGCACCAAAAAATGTGGTAGCATAGAAAAGGCAGTGAAGTCTTTGAAAAAATGCCTCAAAAAATGACGTCTCATGGTGATGGAATTCCATGACAATCAAAATAAATTTGATTGGCATGGAATTCCATCACCTTGAGACCACATTTCTTTGAGGCATCTTTTCAAATAGTTCACTACCTTGTCTATGGATTGTCATAGCATTCCATCACCACATTTATTTGATGCATTTTTTCAAAAAGTTCATTACCTTTTCTATGCTATTGCTTACTATTATGCTTTTGAAGTATTTTTTCCAACCATCCATAGCTTGGTCAGAAGCACTTGTTTTAGGCTTTTAGCCATAGCAACAAGGAAATGAACTGTTTGACAAGATGCTTTGGTGGACATGTATGAAAAATGTGGTAACATAGACAAGGTAGTGAACTATTTGAAAAAATTCCTCAAAGAAATATGGTCTCATAAAATTCCATGATAAGAAAATGCAATTGGCAGCTGGTCTTAGTTATTAGCTATGCAATGTGAAGTAATTACATAACTACTTAGGTTGACTTTATAAAAAATATATTGTAATTAAAATTTTGCCATCTATCAACATCTAGTTATTAGATATGCAATGTGAAGTAATGCTTTGACTTTGAAAGATGTGCAATACAATGTAATCAATGATTTGAATATAAACTACAAAAATCTATTTTTTACAATTCATTAGTTAAAATATTTATTTTATTTACTCTCTATATCTCTATATGCTATGGAAATACCTTTTAATTTCAAAAAAAAATAGTTTTTATCTCTTGTTCTACAATTTTTTACCTTTTTTTAAATATGATTTTTTCCCAATCTTTTCAAAAACTCTTATACTTTTGGTTTGTCAAATTTTTCCCCAAAATTTTTTTTTTGCTATGCATTGGAAGCATAAAGCATACACGTGAATACATGCAATATACATGAAGTACATACATGTGAATAAGTGAAGCAAAGATGTGAATAAGTGAGCCACAAGTAATTGAAGCATTCGAAAGGATACAAACCACATGGAATGGAGCTTATTGGGAAATCGATAGTAATTAATTAAGCATTAGATGTAAACAAAATCCATGCCTATAACATTCAAGCATACAATTTACATGATACACATGACAACATCATTCAAGAATGCCAGTAGAAAAATAATATTTTCTTTAATCAAAATGTCATAAGGTTATACAATGCTATATATTGATAAAAGTATATACAATATATCCTAAAAATCCATCCAGGCTTAGTACAAAGGAGCCATATGGACATAAAATGTCACATATATATCGATAGTACAAAACATATGTTCTAAAATGCCACATAGGCATACAATAAACGACCCTAATACATAGTCATTTCCCTCTAGGGGAAGGAAATAAATCCTATGTTGTCTTCAAAATTTGGCTGGATGGAGTGACTGTTGGTTTTCGTCTTTCAAACATGCTCACTAGTCCTCCTCTCTTCACTTTGGACCTTCAACTAATACAATAAAAATTAAAGATGAAGAAATTAATACATAGAAATGAATTGTGGAATGACATATAAAAAAATATAATCACTTACCGCATACATATAATCGTCATGCACATTTACAGCATTACCACGTCCATGATCTGGAGTGACAACCACCTATAGCAACCATCAAGATAGAAATTAAACTACATAAAAGTATCGTGAAAATTTTCTATAATGGACCATAAAAGAGTAAATATAATGTCAAATTGACTAATCTGTTGCATACCTCTCTCAATAGATTAGAACTAGCTATTGTTGCAGCAACTCCATGGTCCATCGTGCCACCAACATCACTAAGGCTGTCTAATGTCATCAACTACAAATGAAACAACATATCTAACATCAATACAAAGAATTTCAGGTAGTCCCTTTATAACTTTCATAAATGAAAGAGTAAATGGTTGGCCTCAGTTGAGACTACAATATAGTGCTTATAGATTACATAATGGTGAAAGTACTAAGTCCACTAGGATAGTCCAAACTCTTGCAAATGCTAAAGTTCAGTGCTCATTGAGATTTGTATTGCATATGTTGATGAACTAATGCTAATGAGGGCATGCTATCAACATAGTGATAATGCCACAATAAAGTTCACATGAATGAAGTGAGGATTACAATAATACTAGCATTTTTCAAAGGGATAATGGAACATACAATAAATACGACATGTCTAGCATTTTACTATAGCACATGAAGTTGGCTATTGAGGTGTGCAACAGTAATGGAGAAGACAACTTTGGTGAATACTGAGTGGAAGCAAATTTATTTCTTCTAATGGTGTATAGGATATAATTTGGATGGAGGTGTTATAACATAGATAAGATAAAGAGACAAGACCAACATGGAATAATGTAATATATGGTGAAATAATAGAGGGTATAATGGAATGAGATTCAAATGTGATAATGGAGTATGGGATGGACTAGAATAGATTAATGGGATGGGCTAGGATGGGATAACAAAATATAGCATGAACTATTAGAGGTTAATGGGATGGGATTAGGAGGGAATAAAGGAACATAGTGTGAATTAGGGAAAGATAATTGGACAAGACCAAGAGGGGATAATGGAACATAAGGTGAAATAAGAGAGGGTAATGCGATGGGAATAGAAGGGATTAATGGAACATAGGATGGACTAGTATAGATTGATAGGATGGGATAGGATGGAATAACAAAATATAGGGTGGACAATTAGAGGTTAATGGGATGTGATTAGTAGGGAATAATGCAACATCTAGGGTGAATTAGGAGGTGTCTAGGGTTTGACTATAGTACACGAAGTACGAACTTGACATGTGTGTAGCAATAATAGAGAAGAGTTATCTAGGATGAAATGTGGACAAAGATGGTCTAACATAGAATGGATATTTAAGGAACATACAATGGAACATAGGGGGTCATGGAACATCTAGGGTGAAATAATAATGGGTACAATAAGATGGGAGTAGAAGTGCATAAGGCACATAGCATGGACTAAAAGATATTACTGGGATGGGCTAGGAGGGGATCATGGAAAATAGGGTGAACTATTAAATTTTAATGGGATGGGATTATGAAGTAATAAAGGAACAAAAAGTGAATTAGGAGAAGATAATGTGACACGATCAAAGAATACAAATGTAATGTTTGTGTTTATTATCAATTTTTTAGATTTATATATGCAAAATTACAAAAAATAGCTAACATTAGTTTACAACGCCATTAATGAATAAAGGCTACCTGAGTGAAAGTTGTATGAGGAAATGAATTGTGATGTATAGAGCTCAAAGGTCCACCAAGAAACTATTTGAAATCTAAAGCTTGTTATGAGACAAACATTCAAATATAACATTCAACTATTCAAATACAATAATATTAGGGTAAAAGCACAAAGTTGTGTCACACTTTATAAAGGAAATGGCCAACGCTGATCCAATTTTTAAACTTGAATCACTAAAAAGTGGCATATATGTTTTGAATTTTGAAATGATGTAAACTAGTAAAATATGTATTTTTTATTACATTTTATATATATTTTTTAAAATAATATAAAAAATTATTTTTAACTAGTTTTGAATAAATTAAAACTATAATTTAGTTGTTGATATAATGCTGAAAAATGAAGTTGCATGGGACGTCAAACTTTTTATAGTAATTTTTTTTTTTTTCAAATTTTTTGTGTGTATTTATAATTTGAAATTTTAGTACATGGATATATTTTTTTCCAATTTTGATAAATATATATTTTTAAATAAATATTAAAATGTGCGTGAATCAAAAAACAACTGTTTTCATCAGACATCAACTTTCATATTAAATATTTACCTAAAATGGAAACAAAATTATACCATCTTAAAATAGATTCTTTTATCTAGTGCATCATATTTTTTTCAAATTTTTTAATAAGTTTTAGTATTTTTCCTTGCATAGTAATCAACCTAATATTTTTTGCTGAAAACCTACTTTTAGTAAAAATAAAATGTAAAATATAAAAAAAATTAAACTATTAAAATAAATATATTTTTGAAAACTACACTTATGGATCTACAAAAGGGTATTTTTATATTTTAAAAAAAATGTTGTTTACATTAGCAAGAGTTATTGAAACTTCAAGTTTTTCAAATAATTTAATATTTTTGGTAAATTGGACTCAAAGTGGTGCTCCATACAATTTTAGCCAACAATTTTAGTTGAAAAATTTGTGGAAGCATCTAACTTAGCTAGAATGAATCTTACTAGATCATATGTTTGACCAAAATTGATTTTTAGTGAGAAATACTTAAATTCAGTTGTGTTGATAAGTTGGTTGAAACTATGACACAGCTTTGTGCTTTTACCCAATAATATCTTTAATACTAGTTGCATACCTATGGACTCATCATCGAGAATGAATAAGGGTTTGTAGGAATGGAGCATGTCTCATGAATAGTCCAACCTTGAAATTTCATCATATCAAAATTCTACTAATTTAGTTATTCTTAAATTTCAAAATATAATTTAATAAACAACATTAAATGAACTTTTTGAACTTTACTTGAGTGTCAATGCCAAATGTATCATTCAGAAAATCATTTGTGAAAGTCATTTCCTTTGCATTTGATGTAGGTTGTGTAGTTGCATCACGAGCACTCTAATAATTGTGCATGCAAACAACACCACAAGTGCCACAATAGTGGGTTGGAGCTTAGGGACTACACGTCTCCACACCAGGCTCTACTAGAGGCCTCACACACTGTAAAATGGTCTAAGTGAGTGAGTCAATCGACTCCAGCGTGTTCACCTCTACACTATCCTTATCAATGGAAGGAATAATGACATGCTCCACCATGGGTCTGGCCAAGGGTCTCAATGCCAACTATGGATTATGTCGAGCAACAGGTCTATCATGTGTGGAGCCCCCACCTCTACCCTAAAAGTCTAAGATTTCAAAATAGTTTGCATTTTATTGTGGACAAACTCACAATAGACTTTCCTCATAAAGTATTGTGGTACCTCATGGTTATTGCGTGGAGGTTGGTCAAATACCATCCACCACCGCTCCCAAAATTTATTTTTAATTAACTCATGGTGGCATCAATGGATGCAGAACCTCCTGCATGCATGAGACAAAGGTGCATTGGTTCTTGGGTTTGTAAATAGGGAACACAAGTCGGATTTGCTATTTTTTTGTTTTTTGACATCTGCATATGACAAACCACTAGCATAAAATTGTCTCATATCATGCCTCTTTTTTGACCAAATTTTTTTTCTAGCTCATTTCTCCTACATGAGTTACAATTGACTTCAATGATTCAACAATCCCTCTCCTATAAGGGTGGGTTTTGGCACATGCTCGGTTAATCTTCCAATTAATTGTTTAATGTCTCTTTTATTGTTTTCAATTTGATTTAGAATATTTTCTTGTGTTCCTTCAGGATGCCTATGAATTGATAGAGGGGTTTAAGGTTGTTCTCGTATAGGAGGCTCTTCATGAGGGGGTGATTGTGAATTCTCAATGTTTTGAGGTGGAGATTCATTCCCTGAGAATTAGAACAAAGTTTTATTATAAAAACCTATTTCAATCTGTATTCTAAATCAAATTTTAAATAAATAGAATAAAAATACATACCTCTTCACAATCTTCGACCTCTCTGATGTGTTAGCGGCATCCTTGTGAAATATCACAAGCTAAGGATGCAAATAATGGATGATAGTTTACGAGCGTGACTTGCAGACCTCAAATCCTCCAAGCTAAGCTGTGAGTTGAAGAGAAATGAGGGTTTGAAATGTGTTACCCCTATGGACCTCCTTGGAGAATAGTTTCAAGTAGAATCTCAAGTCTACATTGTGTTTATCTTTCAAAAATTCCCTTGATATCATGTAATGTGACCTTGTGATCATAATCAAAGATCACAATCACAATTTCCTTATGTAATCCAATTATGTGACTGCTTAACATATTTCTCCCCACATTGATGGAAGTCATCGTAAAGATTTCTAGGGTGACATTATCATGCACATTTCCTATGTCAAATAGTTTTCACCCCATTGTTGCTAGTATAACCCCTATAGTCATAGGAACAAAGATAATAAGCAAACACCCAATTTGAACAGTCAAATCCTCCCATAGAAAACTACAAGGATATTCTTTGATAGAAACTTTTCCTTCCATCATTGCATCTAGAATGGATTCAACATCTTTTTTAAAACACTACCTCACCCAAAAAAATTAATGATGTTTGACCATATACTTCCACTTGGTATCTATAGCATTGCCTCAATCACATACATTATTGAAAATGGAGTTCACATTTTAGACATTTACCCAATATTGAAAAATTTTCCCAAACCAAGTCAACTTTCAATCCGATTTGATATGGCCATTGCATCCATTTGATGAATAACATATTTTAATAGTATATTTTTCATCATATTTGTCTCTCTATAATATACTTTATAAGAAAAAAAGATCCAACCTATCCAAAAATTATACTATCAAATCAACCCATTTTTTACGAACTTTTAATTATTTCATTATATCACTATGTATATACAAATTAGAGAATTCCCTTTAATGTCCAACATCCACATATTTTTTTATTCAAAGACGTTGAGCCCTTCATAAAGGCCAAACTTCACCTCATTATTAGTTCCATATAAAGGTTGTTTGGAATAACCCAAATGAGGACTCTGACCTTGTTTCCGATATTTTTGAGCACTAAAAATATTTAACTTTTCCCCTATTATGAAGAGTCATATTGGGTAAACCTCAAGCCAGTGTACATCGATGTCTATGTTAGGAATAAAGTGTTTTAAATAAAAAAGATAAAAACGAAAAAAAAGAAAGAAAAAAAATAAAAAAAGGAAGTGTCTCAACCTTGCATGGAAATAAAAAATAAAGCAAACCAAGAATAGAAGATTTTGTGATAGGTGAAAAGCGGCTATTTTGAGAAGTATCTTTTATATGAGGATAGAGATAAGATTGCTAAGAGATTTTATTATATTTTTCTAAAAAGAAAAGTTTTGTCTCTAGAAGATTCTCATATGTAATGCAATACTATATATTGGTACTTTGAGACAGTTGTTTGAGTGAGAGAAAGGTGAGAGTTAGTTTGCAAGTCTATATGTTGTCGAAATGCTGCTGAAATTCCTCTAAATTGAGTTGAGGTGAAAACTCCTATAAGAACTTGCATTGCAAGTGTGTTGTAATCTGTTTCAAGATTTGATAATACATTGTGTAGGTTTTGGAGTGTGGGGTTTTTCTCCCGAAAGGGTTTTCCCCACGTAAATCACTGTGTTATGGTTTTATTGTTTATGATATTATGTGTTTCTACAAATCTCTATAATATTTTATTTGAAATTTGCATAATCCTCTTCTCAAGATTAGCGTAGGAAGAGTTTTTGCACACCTTTGCTTCCTTACAAGTGGTATCAGAGCCTGGCCATTTTTTGTTCTATTTGTTGGGTACAAGGTTTTTTGAGCTAATCAAGTTTGAGTGGGAGCTTGTGTAGAGCATTTCATATTCTATATTGCAAGATAATAGAGATGGGGAGCACATCCGAGAGGATTGAAGTAGAGAAGTTTTCTGGCACAAACTTTGAGATTTGGAAGCTGAGGATGGAAGATCTGCTAATTGATCGGGATCTATGGGATGCAGTGGATGAAAATGTCCAAAGGCCTATGGATCCAACTTTGGCTACAAAATATGATGTAATGGATAGAAAAGCTAAAGGTCTAATAGGACTTTTTCTTGCAAATTCAATTCTGATAAATGTCCATGAAGAACCCACTTCAAATAATCTTTGGAAGAAGTTGGGTGAGATATACCAAGCCAAATCTCTAGCAAATAATATTTTCTTGAGGAAGAAGTTATATTCATTCAGAATGGAGAAGGTGGACGAATTTCTAAGCATCTAGAAACATTCAATATGTTGGTGACTTAGTTGACCTTTAAGATGGACAAAGAAGAAAGATGCCAAATTTTGTTGTGTTTGTTGCCAAACTCATGGGATAGCCTAGTCATGGCCATTGGAAGCACTTATGTCATCTTGAAGATGAAGAACGTTGTTGGTTCTCTACTCTCCGAAGAGATGAAAAGGAAGGTCTCTCTGAGTGCCAAAGAGGCTTTGAGTGTTCGAGGAAGACCAAAAGAATGAGGCAAAGATGAGAAGCAATGTGGTCGTTCCAAGTCCAAAAACAAGGGGAGATCAAAATCTCCTAGTAAGTGGACAAGGCAATATGTTGGAACTATGGTAAACCTAGAAAATTCTGAAAGGACTGTAAAGAAGACAAGAAAAAGAAGAAGAAGAAGAAGCAAGATTCTGATTCTGAGTCTGAAAAGGAAGATGGAGATGCCTTTATTGCAGCCTTAGCCACTTGTGCAAATGATAATGTATGGTTGATAGACTCAGGTGCATGTTTCCACATGACTCCTAACAAAAATTGGTTTAGTAAGTATGAAAACTATGATGGTGGTAAGGTGTATTTGGGTGATGATTCTTTCCTTGATATTGTTGGTCGTGGTAGTATTCATGTGAAATTTTTTGATCGTAGAGTTAGATGATTTGATGGTGTCTTTCATATCCCAGGACTAGCAAGAAATTTAGTATCTGTTAGCAAGTTAATAGATATGGGTGTGCATGTATAGCTTTCTTAAGCAAGTGTGAAAATGGTGAGAGGTGCTATGGTGATAGCGAAAGGAAGTAGATTGGGTACATTATACCATCTTGATGCATGTACAGTTGAATGTAATAACACTTTTGATAAGTTTAAGCCAAAAACTACTTTGTTGAAAAAAGAGATGGTTTCCTCTTCTACAGATGGTCGTGGTTTTTGGGTACCCAAGGGTGTTCTATCTACCGAATCAAAGTTTCCTACAAAGAAGACCATGTTATGGCACCAAAGGCTTGGCCACATTGGAGAGAAGGGTTTAAAATCCTTGGAAAATAAAAACCTCATTGAGGGTTTGAATGATTGGAATCTAAAGTTTGATTTTTGTGAACATTGTATTTATGGAAAACATTCAATTTTACTTGTCTTCTCATAAGTCTTCATGTATCTTGGATCTAATTCATTTTGATGTATTTGGTCTTGTTGATGTTTCTTCTATTGGTAAATTAGTTTATTATGTTACTTTTATTGATGATTTTAGTAGAACATGGGTATATTTTTTAAAGAGTAAATCTGAAGTTTTCAGTCATTTTAAGGAGTTCAAGGCTATGGTAGAAACTTAGACTGGAAAGAAAATTAAATGTTTGAGGACTGACAATGGTGGTGAGTACTATTATGCAAACTTTGATAGATTATGTACAGATTGTGGGATTAAAAGACAAAAGACAGCTTTGTATTCTCCACAACATAATGGAGTTGCAGAAAGAATGAACAGAACATTGATGGAGAAGGCTAGGAGCATGTTGGGTGGAGCCAGTCTAGAACAAACATTTTCAGCTGAAGTTTTTTCCATTGCTTGTTATTTAATAAATAGATCTCCTACATCAGCACTTATTGATAAAACACCAATGGAGGCATGGTCGGGGAAAAATCCTTCACTTAGACATCTAAGAGTTTTTGGCTATGAGGCATATGCACATGTACCTAAGGAGAAGAGAACAAAATTAGATTCTAAGGCTGTCAAATGTATCTTCATCGGCTATAGCTATGGTGTGAAAGGATACAAGCTTTGGGACCCTGTTGTACAAAAGGTAATTTATTCCAGAAGTGTTATTTTTAGAGAGACTAAATCTTCTCCTGTTAATTTTCAACCAGAACAACATAAAGAAATTGAACAGAAAAAAGATGTGATTCAAATTCCTTCTACACCTAAGGAAGTTGAATCAGTACGCCAAAATAGACAAGAAGTTGAGGAGAGCTCATCAAGCTCTGAATCTTCAGGAGAGGAGGAAGAAGTGGAAGAACCTCCACCTCAACTTGTTCGAAGGTCTACAAGGGAAAGGCAACCGCCTCAAAGGTATGGGTATTCACCTAATGATTGGAAGTGCATATATTTTCTTTGAGTGCTAACGTTGATGAACCGAGATTTGTGTAAGAAGCTTTGGGTACAAATGATGCAAAGTCCTGGAAAATAGCCATGGATGAAGAGATGGAAGCTCTTAAAAGGAATGATACATGGGACCTTGTACCATTGCCCGAAGGTCGAAAACCTGTTGGATGTAAATGGGTGTTTAAGAAAAATATTGGTTCAGATGGAAATGTTGCGAAGGGATACTCTCAGGTTGAGGGTATTGATTATGGTGAGATCTTTTCTCTTGTTGCTAAAATGACATCCATTCGGTTTTTATTATCTATTGCAGCAATTTATGATCTAGAGGTAGAACAAATGGATGTGAAAACTACATTTCTTCATGGTGATTTGGAGGAAGAGATTTATGACATAGCCAGAGCTCTATGTGGTAAAAGGTAAAAGAAAGTTGGTTGTAAGTTAAAGAAATCTTTGTATGGCCTGAAACAAAGTTCTAGGATGTGGTACCAAAATTTTGATACATATGTGTTGAGTTTTGGATTTGTGCGGTCTAAATTTGATCACTGTGTATATTTTAAATCTTATGGTGATTGTTTCCTGGTAATTGCTTTATATGTTGATGACATGTTGTTTATTGGGAAAGGAAAAGGTTTGATTATAGAATTGAAATCTCAGCTCTCTGTGAAGTTTGAAATAAAAGATCTTGGTGTAGCAAAACACATACTTGGGATGGAGATAAGAAGAGATTGCGAGAAAAAAAAAGCTATGGGTTAGCCAGAGTAAGTATGTTTGTTCTATTTTGCAAAGGTTCAACATGCAAGATTGTAAACCACTTTGTGTTCATGTTGCATTGGGAACGAAGCTCTCTATTTCGCAATGTCCTACATCCCCATCGAAGATGGAAGACATGAGCAGAGTGCCTTACCAGGGTGTAGTCAGAAGCTGAATGTATGCTATGGTCTATACAAGACCAGAAATTTCCCAAGTAGTGGGAGTTCTTTCTCATTTTATGTCTAATCTTGGAAGAGTGTGTTGGGATGCAGTTAAGAGGGTCTTCAGATATTTGCGGGGTACATCAAAGTACTCTATATGTTTTCATGGTACAGGAGATCAACATTCCCTAAGTATTTGTGGTTTTGTGGATTCAAATTGGGCTAGTGATGTTGATAGAAGAAGATCCACCAGTGCGTATGTGTTTACTCTTAATGGTGGTGCAATCAATTGGATGAGCAAGCGACAGGCTGTGGCTGCTTTTTCCACTACTGAGGCAGAGTACATGGCAGCTACTCATGCCTGTAAAGAAGTCATTTGGCTAAAGCATTTGTGTTCATATGTTGGATTGAAACACGGAGCAGTTATAGTCTATTGTGATAGTCAGAGTGCAATTTCCCTTGCGAAGAACTCGACTTTTCATGCCAAGACCAAACACATTGATGTTCAGTATCACTTTCTAAGAGATATGGTTGAGGATGGCAAGTTGAAACTGGAAAAGGTAGAGACTATGGTGAATGTTGCAGATGCATTAACAAAGCCTGTGAGCATACAAAAGTTTAGATGGTGTTCCAAATTAATGGGCCTTTCGGCCCCCAACAATTAACTATCTATTTTCTATTGGCTCATGCAAGGTGTTCGACAAGTGGGTGAATGTTAGGAATACAGCGTTTTAAAACAAAAAGATAAAAACGAAAAAAAACAAAGAAAAAGGAAAAAAAAAGGAAGTGTCTCAACCTTGCATGGAAATAAAAAATAAAGCAAACCAAGAATAGAAGATTTTGTGATAGGTGAAAAGCGGCTATTTTGAGTAGTATCTTTTATATGAGAATAGAGATAAGATTGCTAAGAGATTTTATTATATTTTTCTAAAAAGAAAATTTTTATCTCTAGAAGATTCGCATATGTAATGTAATACTATATATTGGTACTTTGAGGTAGTCATTTGAGTGAGAGAAAGGTGAGAGTTAGTTTGCAAGTCTGTATGTTGCCGAAATGCTACTAAAATTCCTCTAAATTGAGTTGAGGTGAAGACTCCTGTGAGAACTTGCATTGCAAGTGTGTTCTAATCTATTTCAAGATTTGATAATACATTGTGTAGGTTTTGGAGTGTGGGTTTTTTCTCTCGAAAGGGTTTTCTCCACATAAATCACTGTGTTATGGTTTTATTGTTTATGGTATTATGTGTTTCTTCAAATCTCTGTAATATTTTATTTGAAATTTGCATAATCCTCTTCTCAAGATTAACATAGGAAGTGTTTCCACACACCTTTGCTTCCTTACAGTCTATACTAGTGAGCCTCTGGTCATTTCCCTCATTTTAATTTGGCTATCCCTATTTCTTTTTCTTCTTTTTCTTTTTGAGCATGGTCAAGCCCCATAAATTTGGAGTGTTTCAAGAATTTCTTGTGGCAGTATACATTTCACAGGTGCGAGAAAGGCTAGAATGTCTTCATGAGAAAGGTGTTATCCATGAAGATATCAAGGGTGCAAAAATATTGACAAAAAAAAAGGGTTTGGTCAAGCTTGTTGACTATGGAGGTGCCACTAAAAGTACTCCTAGTTCAACAGTCACTAGAGATGATAAAATGAAGATTTCAAACACTGCTACTACCTTAAGAAATGGTAAGAATTTTTTCTATTCATGAACAATCTTAGGCTATCATATGAACAAATGGCATGTCTGTGGAACACTCTGAGAAAAGCTTTCCACATGCATTGACATTGTTACCAGTCATGCGGTTTGGAGGACAGCATCATGTTGGGCTTGGGTTCCTGCTGTCAGTATGGTACTAATTGGATATGTGCCTACAACCCAACTTGGTTTTGGACCCAATGGTAGCAAAACAGAGCATCCCCACAATGTGCAAAGGTATCAAATGTAGAGACCATAATTTGGAAGCAATTGTTGTAAATCTGGACACTGGCACCACATCATATCCTTTGATAACCAATTTTCAAAACCCTTGAAGATGAAACATTTAGACTCTACATAAAACTAATCAATCTCTTTTCTACCCAATTCACATTGTTTGTTCACATTTATATTTCACACTTCCCCGTCCTTCCCAATCATATCAAATGCCTAGTTGTTATTTGGGATACTGCAATTTGCAAATATATATAATTAGTAATAGTATTATTCATATCCGGTAATCTCCACTAATAAATGTGGCATTGAATTTGAATGATTCCTCTTCATGCAACAAATTTGTACAATACCCATCTAATTGTTTAATTTTATAAACTTGTTTTCTTGGTTGGTCGATTGACGATAAATCTTGTTTCGATTGTTAGTAAGATTCTTTATGAAATCCTTTCTGTAACTGAGATGTTTTTCTGGCACCAAAACTAAGTGCATTGTTCTCATTTTTAGCAACATTAGTACAAGAATCTCTTCCAATTCTTTGAGGCATGAAGAAGGCAATTCTGTTAATGTTGGCAAAAATATACACTTTTTGGCTTCAATGTAAAGTCATTCATCAAACTCACCATCCAACTATAACATTCTTTTCAAATCAAAATCAATTATACATTCTAAATTCATACTACTCAGTTTTTTATCTAGAGCTCTCTCAACCAATTGGCTATCACATTCAACCCTAGTTTCCATTACTCTATGATGGGGAAAACTCAATCAACTACGACATCTCTTTGTTGCTTATGTGCTCTGTCATTGTCATCCATTGCATCTTTGTCAATCCTGGAACCTTCTCCCTGGAAAAATTTAATTTGGATGAGACCAATAATTCACTTACCTATGTGACTCGAGTACGTTCAATTGTAAATGATGCAAGCAAAGATGTCACCCCAAAATAACTTTCCAGGGCAAAGAACCTGGTAACTTTTTGGAAGAAGCGGGCAGGTAAAAGGGAAAATGAAGAGGAGCTAGAAGATATTACTGAGGAGCATGGTACTAGAGAAAATAATGATGGACGTCCATAAACATATCATAAACTCTTAGAGATATTTCTTTGGTCCTCCTTGAGAAAGGTCATCTCAGTTCTGCCATGTGGTAAATATAAATTGGTCTATTGCAATAATTTTACGCCATTCTATGCATCTTGGCAGAGAAAGGGGCAGGGCATTGGTCTCTGTTGCATTCTTTCTATCAAATGTGTGCCAAGAAATTATTGATCTTCTCTACAGGAAGTGCAATCAAGATTTTGTACAATCTGTTGCCTTTCCGTGAGCTCATAGTTGGTTGATTTAGTAGTAATTGGTTGTAGAAGGATCCTACTAAGGATAATATTCAAGTGTAGGAGTAGGACAATAAGAAAATCTCTATTTTTTTTTAAATTGAATGTCATTACAGTGTGACATAAAGCATGACATTGCATGAGTGCCTGCATGTATTTATAATTTTTACACACAAAATTTGATGTTTACAGGGTCGATGTACAACTTATGATTTCAATCTACTAAATTATTCACTATATAATACCAACTATTTTTGGAGGCAATGATATCCAATAATATCAAACAACCGGTTAGAGGATAGAAGAGACATTGACAATTGGGTGATAACGCTTGCTTATCCACACAAAGATCGATTTATCACAGGCAACAAGGTTCGCATGTAGAGCATGAAGCCTATGACAAAAGAAGTTGATAATTGTAAAAACTAAATCAAGCCTAATTCCTACACCCAAGGTTATGAGATAACAACAGAAAGAACAAAGTAAAAAAGACTTCAAAACACACACATAGAAAATCTGTATTTTTGTAGACGCAAAAAATGAAGTCCTTTATTCATGCTTAAATACAAGAGCAATTTCAAATACAAAGAAATCCAGTTACAAACTTGACTAAAAATAGAGAACCTAACAATAGACTAAATGGTAAATACAGCCACTGCATGAAACATGCATGCTACAGAAGTCAGGAAGCAATTAAAAACAAAACAGTGATGCCTGGAGCAGCGCAGGCATCACCAAAAATAGGAGAAACCAATGCATCTAATGCTAACATACTCCCCCTTGATGCTGAGAGGGCTCACAATGTGATCTCTGAGTTTCAAAAATTGATCTTTTGCAACAGCTTTGGTGAAAATATCCGCTAATTGTTCTTTAGTGTTGATGTATTTCAATTCTACTGCTTTCTTCTGCACCAAATCTCTGATAAAATGGTGTTTCAAATCAAAATGTTTCATCCTGCTGTGATGAACAGGATTCTTGGCCAATTTAATGGCACTAATGTTGTCACAAAAAATCACTGTAGGCTGAACCTATATCTCTCCAATTTCTTCAAGAAGTTTTCTAAGCCATAATGCTTGTGTACCTGCTGAAGTGACTGCAACATATTCTGCTTCTGTAGAAGAAAGAGCAACAATACTCTACTTCTTTGAACTCCAAGTAATCAAACCAGTGCCCAAAGAAAATCAATTACCAGATGTATACTTTCGGTCATCCAAACTAGCTCCCCAATCAGAATCACTAAAACCAACAAGACTGATTTTTTTAGAAGTGTAGTAATGAATACCAAAATCTAAAGTGCCTTTCACATACCTCAAAA
Source organism: Sequoia sempervirens (assembly GCA_007258455.2). NCBI lineage: Eukaryota > Viridiplantae > Streptophyta > Pinopsida > Cupressales > Cupressaceae > Sequoia > Sequoia sempervirens. The sequence goes on from VDFB02208180.1 coordinate 107,286, forward strand.
ATATTTTGGCTGCCTTCATATGCATTTCAGATGGCTCTGTCATATACCTTGAAACAAGTGAAACTGAATATGCAATATCAGGTCTTGTATGAGTTAAAAACATTAAACTTCCAACAATACTCCTATAAGTTGTCTCATCAACTATTTCAGCACCATCATCTCTACACAACACAACTTTATGAGCAACTGGAGTGGAGGCTGGTTTACAATCAACCATGTCAAACTTCTTCAACATATTTGTTGCATATTTGGTTTGGCAAATAAAAATTTCATTCTGACTTTGATAAACCTCCATTCCTAAAAAGTATTTCATGAGACCTAAATCTTTCATCTCAAATTCCTTCATCATAACAACTTTGAATTCATCCTTCATCTTAGAACTACTACCCATATACAACAAATCATCAACATACAAACTCACAATAAGAATATCATTACCTTCTTGTTTGTAGTAAAGGGTAGGTTCATTCTTACTTTTTTGAAAGCCATTCTCTTGAAAATATCCATCAATCCTAGCATACCATGCTCGTGGTGCTTGCTTGAGGCCATACAAAGCCTTCTTCAACTTGTAAACTTGATCTTCTTGTCCTTGCACTTCAAAACCTTGTGGCTGTTCTACATACACTTCCTCTTCTAAGTACCCATTCAAGAAGGCACTTTTCACATCCATATGATGTATGCTCCAATTCTTCTGAGCTGCTAATGAAATCAACATTCTGATGGTCTCTTGTCTTGCAACTGGTGCAAATGTCTCTTCATAATCAATCCCATACTTCTGGGTGAAGCCTTTGGCAACCAATCTTGCCTTGTGTCTTTCAACACTCCCATCACTATTATACTTAATCTTATAGACCCATTTGGTGCCAATCTTTTTCTTTTCATGTGGAAGCTCTGTAAGCTCCCAAGTTTCATTCCTGTGAATGGAATCCATCTCTTCTTTCATTGCTTGCACCCAAAACTCATTAGTACTTGCATCTTCAAAACATGATGGTTCAAAATTAGCCTTGGAAAGTAAAGCAAAATTAACTGTCTCACCTATTGGATTTTCTTCATGTTCTTGATTTGCACTCCTTTCATAAATATCTCTCAAACTTCTTACCTTCCTTCTAGAACTTGGAGTTGAAGAAGGACTTGCAGTTTGAATTGATGAGGGGCTACTTGATGGACTTGTAGCTCTTGGAGCTGAAATGTTAGTGGGCTACTCATGATCAATTTCATCAATAATATTATCATTCAAAACAGATTTTGGATTTTCCACATGGCCTTTTTGATGACCATAAACTCCCCCTTCATCAAAAATCACATCTCTAGAGGTAACAATATTATGAGTGAGAGGATTATACAACTTATAAGCCTTGCTTTCCTCACTATATCCAATGAAGATACATGATTCACTTTTAGGATCTAGCTTTTGCCTCTTTTGATCAGCTACATGTACATATGCTAAACACCCAAAAACTTTGAAATGCTTAACATTAGGCTTTTTATCATACCAGGCTTCATGAGGAGTCTTCATATCAAGAGCACTTGTGGGACTCCGATTGAGAATGTATATTGCTGTAGCAACTGCCTCTCCCCAAAAAGAATTGCTAAGACCCTTGGTTTGTAGCATACTTCTTGCCATTTCCACCACTGTACGATTTTTCCTTTCAGCTACTCCATTTTGTTGGGGTGTGTATGCAGTGGTGAGCTGCCTCCTGATGCCATTCACCTCACAATAATCTTGGAAGGCTCTTGAACAGAATTCACCTCCACGATCAGTTCTTAAACACTTGATTGTGCACCCCTTCTCATTTTCAACACGTGTTTTAAACCTCTTGAACATATCAAGGGCTTCTTCTTTGGCCTTCAAAAAATACACCCAACATTTTCGTGAGTAATCATCTATAAAAGTGATAAAATATGATGACTTACCCAAACTCTTTGTTTGCATAGGACCACAAATATCACAATGAACAAGCTGAAGGGGATGATGGGCCCTCCATGCATTGCCTTTTGAAAATTTCTCCCTTGTGTGCTTGCCTTTAGCACATCCTTCACAAACCTCCTTGTGCTCTTCAACCTTTGGTAAACCACAAACTAATGCATTTGATGTGAGAGTCTTCAAACTATGAAAATTTAAATGTCCATACCTGAGATGCCATAACCAACTGATATCCTCATATGCCATATTTGCAAGGCTGCTGTTATGTTCACCAAATGTCAAAGGGAACATTCTATTCTTTGTCATAGGCACAACAGTCACAACCCTATTGCCCTGATGCTTATCATAAATTGTACATTTCTTATTCTCAAAAACAACTTTATAGTTCTTCTCACATAGTTGTCCAACACTTAACAAATTATGCTTTAACTGTGGAGTGAAATAAATATCATTGACACTCTTTATACCTTCTTTTGTGTGGACTTCCATAGCTCCTTTTGCAGCAACCTCCAACGATTTTTCATCACCAAGCTGAATCTTGGACTTGAAACTATCATTCTTTGTTGAAAACAAATTCTCATTCCCTGTCATATGGTTAGAGCATCCAAAATCTAGATACCAAACTTCTTTACTACTAGTTTCACCTTTAGAGTAAGATAAAAATAAATGATCTAGAGGTTTTTCATCCTTTTCTTTAGCATAATTAACACTTTTACCTTCTTTTAATCTGCACTCTCTTTCATAGTGCCCATACTTATTACAATGGTAACATTGAACATTTCTTTTATCAAAACTGTCTCTACCTCGTCTTCTGGAACCACCTCTTCCACCATCTCTTCCTCTGGAACCACCTCTACCTCTATTTCCTTTTGCATGATTCTGATTTTGACCTTCATTATTTTTGGTGCTACTGCTGGCATCCTCTTTCTTTGTGATTTGCAATTTGGATGAAAAGGCTTTCGCATCACTTTCTCCAAATGAATCTTTCAATCTCTCTTCATGAGACATAAGAGACCCAACTAGGTGATCAAATTGAAGAGTTGTCAAATCTTTGCTTTCTTCCATGATAATGGCAACATGATTCCATCTGGGTGTGAGAGTTCTCAACACCTTTTTGATCAAAACCTCATTGTTCACATTTTCTCCAAGTGTAGCCATCTTATTGACCACATCTTTAACTCTAACACAATAATTACTCACACTTTCAGCTTCTTGCATCTTTAAATTTTCAAAATCTCTTTTTAAAGTTTGCAACTTAACTACTTTTACCTGATCACTTCCTTGGTAAGTTTCCTTTAAAATCTTCCAAGCATCTTCTGCTGTCTTTGCACCCGCAATCCTTGGAAATGAGCTCTTTTCAAGAGCCATTTGAATGTGAAACAAAGCTTGAGAATTCTTTTTCTTGGCTTCCTTTTTAGCTGTTCTGTCATTGGCTGTGAGGGCATTCCAATCTGCTGGTTCTACATAACCTGTTTCTACGATCTCCCATAAATCTTTTCCTGTCAAAAAGGTCATCATTTTGATGCACCAATATTCATAATCATTTCCATCAAATTCAGGAATTGGCAATGAATTGAAACCAGACATGATTATCAAAGCAAAAATTAACCTGCTCTGATACCAAATGTAAAAACTAAATCAAGCCTAATTCCTGCACCCAGAGGTTATGAGATAACAACAGAAAGAACAAAGTAAAAAAGACTTCAAAACACACACACAGAAAATCTGTATTTTTGCAGACGCAGAAAATGAAGTCCTTTATTCATGCTTAAATACAAGAGCAATTTCAAATACAAAGAAAGCCAGTTACAAACTTGACTAAAAACGGAGAACCTAACAATAGACTAAATGGTAAATACAGCCACTGCATGAAACATGCATGCTGCAGAAGTCAGGAAGCAATTAAAAACAAAACAGTAACGCCTGGAGCAGCGCAGGCATCACCAAAAATAGGAGAAACCAATGCATCAAATGCTGACAATAATGACAAGCAGGTCACAGATTGTTTGCCACTCTTCGTGACGACTTTGGTTCCGTTAATTTTCTGAGATGGGCTAAACATGGTTGGCACATAGTTTCAAGTTTTGATGATAAGGTAATTCTCATCCACGAATAGAAGTTGGGTCTGGCACTACAAAATTTGGGAGCGGAGAGCCTCCAGAGGTTGAGAATTGGAAAGTTGTGATGACGTCGGGAGGCCACACTGCAGATGTGGTGGATCTCAACTTGTCTCCAAATGATTCAATGATAGCCAGATGTAGCCTGGATAATACAGTTCATATATGGAATATGAGTGATACAACTTATATTGTTCTTTTAAAGGGTCACACTAGCCTTGTCAAAGGAGTTGCGTGGGATCCAATTGGTTCTTTTCTTGCAAGTCAGTTAGATGATAAAAATGTCATTATCTAACGCACAAGTAACTGGTAAAGATCACAAATATCCTCCAAAAGACGCCAAACAAAAATATTCTATTTCTGTTAATCAACCAAATGATAATGGAACAAAGATATCTGATGAAAGCGTATCCATTTCTCTGCAACTTAGTGCAAACCGCATGAACAACCTTGAAAGACAGGAATCAAGATTCAGTGTGATTCCATTTAAATTTATGGAAGCCTCTGATCAAAAGATCTAAACTAGCACAAAACAAGTTGATGAACTGGACTTGAGTAGTTTACAAGATAGACAGGCCGATAAGATCGATATTGATAAACCAGGAGTATAATCTGAAACCAAGGGTGGAATTCAATCTAAAAATAATAAGCAGTTCTTTTTGTAGACATTAATTATGTGAATGCAAAAACCAATTATAGAATGTTTGATCCTCATCTTGCATCTTTGATTCTTCCACATTTGAGGGGTGGGGAACAAAGGGGACGATGGCTAAATTGCAATGACACTTTCAGTCAAACTAGGTATCGCCCGCTTCCATATTGGGTTGGTTCTTTGGGACCCAATGCTGGAACTCTCTTGGAGTGGGCTTTCTAATGCATTGTTTGTCCAAATGATTTTGACCTCTACGATGAAGAAAAAAAAACTTTGGCTCCTCGATCCCTACTTGTTGACACCACTCACCAAGGGAAGTGGACAAAGTAATTTTCTTTGGGATCTCATTATCATATATCAAGGCCACCTTAATTTTGGTCATAGGTATGAGAGTTTCAATAGATCAAATCTTGATCAGTTGAATCACCATAACCCAAAATTTTGTTGAATTTCATCATATAGTTGAGCGATCGGTATTCTTCTAGGATATTATAAAGTTGAATCCAACATGTAGGGCATCTCTAGAAGAGTAGGAAAGGGGATAAAAAATAAAACTCCATTTCTGAATGTGAAGAGTAGAATTGTCTAATCTCATGACCTATTCTATAAAATAAGGTCCCTATCTTCATTGTTCTCCAATTTGAGGGATTAATTGACATAAATTTTACTGAAAGCCCAAATCCCCAAGAATTTTGAATCCACTCTTCGATTTTACCTCGTACAAATCTCTTGCCTATCCATCCTTTGATTAGAGTGCTCTCTTGCAAAATCCTAAACTAGCATCTTCCTCTAGGTTTCCCATTACTCATAGCCTTTACACACCATTATTTAGACTTTTGAAACCCCCACAATTCAAATCATGTCAATTTCAATATTGAGCCATTATTTTCTTATTTTCCCAAAATCACAAAACATGTATGTATGCATGCATGTATGTATGTATGTATGTGTATGTGTGTGTGTGTATGTATGTATGTGTGTGTATGTGTGTATGTGTGTGTATGTATGTATGTATGTATGTATGTATGTATGTATGTATGTATGTGTGTGTGTGTGTGTCTGTATGTATGTGTGTGTATATGTAATTAAAATTTCATATGTATATATACATAAGTGTATGTACATATATACATATATATACACATGTATACATATTTTTGTTATTTTTTTATTTAGTTGTATCTTCATCTTAAAAGAGTGCTAATATAAATTTACACAATGGAAAATGACTCATTCTTGTGTAAAATTAGGTTCATTTGATTACCCTTGCACCAATCCTTATTTATACACATTTTCACAAGTTTTAGTACATCTTATGAAAACTTGACACAATCTCCCATACAATCCACATTTAGTGCACCCTTTATGATCAAACATTCATTCCTTGCATAGATATTACTACCACCTTGACCTCAATCAATCCTATAGGTGTGAGAGAGATCCATTGGTTGTGGATTTGACCTTTAATATTGTAAAATTCAAATTCAAAATTGGCTAACACTCACCCATTTCATTACCCCTTAGGAGTTGACTAAACACATGTTTGCATGATTTATTGTTATGTCCTTGTACTTAAAGGTGTTCAAATACATTCATTTGGATACATAAGAAAAATATTGAATATCATTCACTTTTTAAAAAGTAACATGCTAGAAACACTTCAACTAGAGCACCTAAAAGAATCTAACTTTGCAGTGCATAATTAGGTAAGACTTTTGCATGCTTGAAGATTGTCATCCTTGATTGTTAGCATGATTGTAAAGCCAATCTATTCCATAGGTTGACCTAGGAGAATGTGTCCCTTAGTGATCTAAAATCCCTCTAAATGTATTCTTAATTACCACTAATTATTTCAACAAAGTAAACATCACATAATTTGGAAAACCATAGAGTGAAAGCTCACATGTTGTAGGATTAGATCACCAATTGTAAATGATTCAAACCTATAGACTTGACTTGGGAAAAGTGAGTCTTTATGTATAATGTGAGGCAAAACAGAAACAAAGAGAATCCATTTCTAGTTCCATATTAGGATTTAAAAGTATATCAAAATCATCTATCTTTCAACCTGGAACTAAATACCTTTGTTTGTTATGCTTAATTTCCTAATTATCACTTTCACAACCATCAATTACTAATGTAAATGAGTATATCTATGCATCTTATTAAATTAACCATAGTTATTTTCTTTCACTACCATCTACATATAAATACACATAATACCCTAATCCTCACAATGAACTAATATATCATTTATTAATACATAATAACCATTATTATTTAAACATAAAAATATTAAACATTTTCTTCATAAATATTTTGCATGGTGATGATCTCACCAATTGAAACTTCAATATAAAATAAAAATAAAATTATGAACATTAATACAAACAAATAGTATTCAAGTTTTAATACAATTACACAAATAGTTCTAAATATACATATACTTCCATATATACATGTTTGATCATAAGGAAAAGGTAATATCTAATCTATAATAATTAAAAATAAAATTACGAAAAAACTAATACAAAGATAGTATTCAAGTTTTAATACAAACAAATAAATACTTCCAAATATACATACTCTCATATATAAGTTTGATCACTAAAAAAAATATACAAAATATTATTTATCTAATATATTAAAATTCATATTCATTAAATTTATCTTACTATTAATTATTGTAAATATTTTTATAATTAAATTTTAATATCCTTTATAAAAATTTATAAATAAATAAACAAACAACATTCTTAGAAAATAACTTATCAAAATATTAGTAAAGTAAAACAAATGCAATAATTTCTATTGGCATAATAAAACTCGTGAAAAAACAGATAAAATCAGGAAGCTGGTATGTCTGTATTTCATAGAAAAGAATGTATGCTTCCTGTGTAACAATCAAGTGACTCAAAAGCCATGCTTACATTATAAGCAAATTCGTGTGCATGGTCAAAAATGAGATTATACAAAATTATATATAAAGAATCGATTGTAAAAAGAAAATGCATCAGAACGGAAATGATTATTCTGGATCTTTGTAATCAGAACGGAAATGATTCTTCTGGATCTTTGTAAGGAGCCCCTTCATATGACCTCCTGCTGCTATTCACAAGCTTAGAACACTCTTTTCTTATCTGCCCCTGCTTTCCTGTGAGTACGTTCAAGTTGAAAAGTTTCACCATGGCGAGAGAGAAATCAAGGTAAAAGAGCTCCTGATTTGAAGCGAACAAGTCGACTATGGTGCGGGTGATAGGCGCCGCCATTAACGCCTGGTCGACATACAGAAGCCCTTTTCCGCTTTTCAAATTTCTGTAATAGTTGGAATCGAATAACGATGTGCTGCCATTGTCCAGGGCCACCGCCGGATCTGCCCGTCCACTGCAGAGGGAGCTCAGATGGCTACGGAATTGGCTATTAATGGTGGGATCGGCTTTCCCAGTGCCGTTAAAGTTGGACAGTCTCTCCTGGAAAAAGCGGCAGTGAGCTTTTCCAACGCTGTGGGCCCCCAGCAGACTCACCATTTCCTTTGCCGAAAACCCTTTCTCCTGGAATGTGCGGATCATGGTGTGGATATCATCATTCGGCGAAGGCAGATTGCTCTCTGCCAGGCTGGCATACGAATTCGTGCTGTCCCTGCGCCCTGTTTTCACAGGAATGAAAGGCCCTTTCGTCTGCAATACAAAACAGATTTCAGCTTCATTCCAAATAAAATTGACCAATAGAAAAATCAAACAAACGCAATCAATACGAGGAAGTTTCCCTTAGTTTCACAGATGGGATCGCTTTGCATTTCCCTGAGAGCGAAGGTCATATGGAGAAAGGACTGAAAAGATGAACTAAAAGATTCTCGAAATCCAAAACAAAGATGAGGAAGGGCACAACAGAAAGAACAAGATAATGCATAATACTTTTGAAAGAAAGCAAGGGTGCCCGGAAAAACAGAAAGAAAAAGATACAATGCAGAGTACATACCATAATCACGGCATGTCTTGCACTAAGCACAATGATGTCCGCGCAAGAAACCGTTTCAGGACATACTGCTTCCAATCTTTGCTTTATCTCATCAATTACGTCGTATCCTTTCAGAGAATTGAGATTGGGTATCGATTTTTTCTCAGATGAAAAACCTCCCTCAACCGAATCCAACAGGACAGAAGCATCACATCCCTGTGTATTACAATGCCCAAGATTAATTCACAGGAAAATCTGAAAATTCAACTGAGCTGAACTAAGAAAACGGGTTCAGTTCTTTTATTATTACCTCGACAAAACAGTCATGGAAGGCCAATCGTATAAGGGCAGGAGCGATGCCTGAGAAATTCCTGGACAGCTCGTCAATTGTGGCCTTGATAATAACTTCTGCCTGCGGGCACGATCTTCGATAGAAATTGTGTTGTAATCCAGTCTCGGTGGTGTCGAAGCCATTGGAGTTTGTCGATACCAGCAGTGCAAACATTAACACGAACAGGAACCCCAACGAACGAATTCCCAGCCTCATTCTTCACGCAGCTGCTGATCCAAAACAGAGCAACCCATCAGACAAATATTAATCAATAAAGAACAAAAATAGCACAGAACGGTGGGGGAATCGAACTCATTACCTTGAGGAAACAGAGGCTACAGAAAGCAGGAAAGAATGGAGGCTAACTTGAGGTGGAAGGCTACTTATGCTTCTTGTTTCTCGTTTCTTGTCCGCCCAAATTCAAATATCTGTAAACTGCCGTGGCGTTGGTATCTTTTCCGTTTTTAAATCTCTAACAACCGACGGGAAATTGTCTGTTTGTAGACGGGAAAGAGAATACTTAATTACGTTGACGGCAGCACCCTGTTGCCGTGATTGAAATGGAAACAAGGCAAGGGTTTTCCCATTCAAAATATTTATTTTATTTTTATTTTAAATAAATTTATATATTTATGTTATTTTTTATTTATTTTCTGATTATTTTTTATAGAATGATTTAATATATTGATAAGTGACATGTTTTATGTTTAGTTTTACCTATATTTATTTATATTTATTTTCATATGTTTTAGTCTTTTTTCATCATTTTTTATCTATATTTTCATATATTCATCATTTTTAATCATTTATCGTATATATATCCACATTCATAATCAAATATTCATTCCCTATCTCAAAATTAGCATTTTCATGTCATGGGTCAATCTTGAGTACCTCAAGATCAATCCTAGGTGGTTTGGATATGGCCCCAAATTAAAAACCTTAAAATTTAAATTATAACTTTCTTGTCCCTTTCCATTAGCCATTGTGAGATGACTTGGTGCATTTTATTCAAATAGCTACACACACTTTTAGAATTGCCAATTACATTGACAAAGTTACAAAATGTGGAGACATGAACCTAAGCAATGTCCCAACATGAGATCTTTTAGCAACTACTAAATTTCCTCGAACCAATCTACAACCAAACTTGTCAAATGTCATATGCAATCCAAAATCATTCAACTTGGATACAAAAATTAAATTTCTCACAAACTTTCTAGAATATGCAAAATACTAGTAAGGGTTTTTTTCCCTCCCATCACTAAAACACAACAATACCTTCCCATAACCAACAATTTGACACATACTATTATCACCTAGATATAATTTTCCTCTATCATGAGCATTGTAGGAAGAAAACCACTTCCTGTGAGGATTAATATGATTTTTTTTTTTGCATTAATCAACCATGATTCATAAAAAATAGTATTTGCAGAAATAAACGAAAATTCATCACTATCATGAAAGGAATTTTCAATGGAGGATTCATAAGTATTCTTCCTATTTCTATAATCATTCATGTAACATGCTAAATATCATGGCAATATAGTTTACCAAGTCCATGGTTTCCCTATTAAAAAGACTTCGACTTATTCTCTTCTTAAATATCGACTTAATGGTTGAGTTAAGTTTGCATATCACAAACACTTCTATTGTCAACAACATGAGTATTAAGTGGCTCATGAAATATAGTCATAATTATCACAAAGTTCAGTCTTAACTTGTTTAATGAATCGGCCTCCAAGTTGATTAAGATAATTGACTTCAAAGCCAAATGTATTAACCATTATAATTGGCTAAAAATCATAACTTTAGACAGTCGAACTCAAAGCAAATAATAATTAAATATATATTAATAACTTATACATACATACATACATACATACATATATATATATATACACGTATATATGTGTATGTTAATATATATCCATATTTATCATATGTCAATAAAGCATGTATATATAATTGATATACAAAAGAATACATCATAATAGCAATCACATTGTTATATTGATATATTAGTTGTATATTCATATATATATATATATATATATATATATATATATATATATATATATATATATGCCTCTATGTACATGTATGCATATGTATACACACTGATAAAATTTGACTCAAAATCCGACAAAAGTTTGTCAGAATTATTCGTTGATTTTTTGACGAACTTTGAAACATCAAAATTCCGACCCAACCAACAATGCTAGGTCATAATTTTGACGTTTCAAAGTTCGTAAGAAAATTGATGAAATAATTCCGACGAAAGTTCATCGAAATTCTGATGAACTTTTGTTGAATTTTGAGTCAAAATGTATCAGTGACATGTATCAATACATTCATATGGGCATGTCCATTTTCCACCATACATGTATATGGATACATTTATACATATGGATCTATAGATCTATATACATTTATACACACACACACACACATTTGGTTCTCATACCAAATCATACACAATTACTATGGTATTGATGAAAGACTACGAGCAATATGTCTATACGTATACATATGCATGTCGTTGGTTCCATCAGATAGTTCCATGTGCATAAACAACTCATGCATGAGTGTGCATAGGTACGTCTACCTATGTACCCTTATGTGTGTGTTCCTTTGTGCGTATAGTCTATCCTCGTCATGCATGTGTGTATGAATACACATACTCACATATAAACATCACCCATTAATGCACTCAAAAGTAAATAGGACATACTAATGCAGACATAATGACTAGGGATGACTTACCAACTTCCCACTTAGTAACCTGACACAATTATTCTACTATAGTGTGTGTAAGCTCAAATAGGTTACGATACTAGTTACCCAACCAAGACCTTATCCTGAGTGATACTTCCCCTATGATTGGAAGAATTGAACATATACCTGCAATCACTAACACATGTACACAAAAGTCAGTTGTTCACAAAATATGTAGTATACATAAATTACATCTCCAAAGTTATAATATCAACACAATATCCATCCAATCACATAAATGCATTCCTTCATATAATATTAAATGGGATGGCATTCATTCATTAAGTAGTGATAATCAAAGTGCACACACAATTTATTCATCCATTGAATTCACATTACATTCACATTTTACCCTATACAATAATAGTAAATAGTAATAGCACAATTGGGGTGTACCATATTCCCCCCTTGTGAATCATCATTCCTGATGATCTTTTATGTAGCAACATAAAACAAAACAACAATCAACATATTGTTCAAACATTTTCATAAGCATCTAAAATGTGAGGAAGATTTTGCTGAATTTCAGTATAAAACAAAACAACAATCAACATATTGTTTGAACATTTCCATAAGCATCTAAAATATGAGGAATATTTTGTTGAATTTCAGTATAATCCTCCCAAGTGGCTGAGTCTTTTTCATACTAATCCCATTGGAATTTTCACTACATAACCTCCCTATTATGAAAGCGAATCTTATGCATTCTAAGCACCTTGATAGGCTCGAGTGTTACCACTCTGGGGTCTTGTACCTGTAAAGCAGTCCAATCAATCACATGATTGTTGTCGGATACATACCTCTTAAGGTAAGACACATGGAAGACATTATGCATTTTGGCAAGAGTTGGTGGCAATGTTACTCAATAGGCTATTGAATTCACTTCCTCTAGAATCTAAAAAGGTCCAACATAACGCAAGGCTAACTTGGAAGACTTTCCAAATTTAATGGAGCTTTTGTGTGGTTTCACTCTCAACAACACTTTGTCACCTATGAAAAAATTTTGGGGCACTCTTTTAGCATTAGCATAGCTTTTCTAATGATCATCAGCTTCAGCCAATCTTTTCTTCACAATCTTAACTTGTTCATCCATTTCAACCAACATCTCTGGCCCAAGAGTCACTCTATCCTTAAGTCTATCCCAACTTATAAGAGTTCGACACTTTCAAACATACAATGCATTGAAAGGAGCCATCTTTATCGAGCAAAATGATAAGAATTGTTGTAAGAAAATTTGACTAAGGGTAGCTAATCTTCATGCTTGTACTATTGATCCATGCAATACATTCTCAGTAGGTCTTCCAAAACCAAATTTACTCTTTTTATTTTTCCATCCGTTTTTCAGATGATGTGCTGAGCTAATATTCAACTGAGTCCCTAGTGTAGAAAACAAGGTTTGCCAAAACCTAGAAGTGACTCGTGCATCCCTATCCAAGATAATCTTCTCTAGAATTCCATGCAACCTAAACACTTCTTGCACAAAATTTTTTGCTATGATAGGTGATCCATCAGTTAGATTCCAGTGTATAAAATGTGTGACTTTGGTAAGCTTATCTACTACCACAAGAATGGCATTGTGCTTATTTCTTGATGTAGGCAATCCTTGCACAAAGTCCATACTTATGACTTGTCACTTCCTCTCTGGTATATGTCTTGTGGATATAACAATCCTACACGATGATGATGCTTTGCTTTCACCCTTTGAAATTCTAGACACCTAGCCACAAAATTAGCAACATCTCCTTTCATCCCTTTCCAAAAATATAATGGTTTCATATCCACCATCATTTTGGTCACTCCAAGGTGTCTAGAGTGCGCTGCTTCATGTACTTCTTTCCATACTAGATTCCTTAACTCCACTACGTTAGGTACAAACATCCTACCTTTATATCTAAGTAATTTTTTAGGTTCAAAATGAAAACCCTCATGCTTAGAATCTTGTGGATTATTAGCGAGTGCTTGCTTGACTTGTAAGTAGTACTCATCCTCTTTGCACTTTTGCAACACTGGTCCCTTAAAGTTAGTTTGAATGGTTACTATTGAAGCAATATGACCATCTTCAACTCAAAGCATCAGCAACCCTATTCTCTTTCCCTTTTATATATAATTGATGGACCGTATGTGCAAGATCATGATGGGCCAAAAAGTGGCAATATGATGGGTATGTGGTGACGACTTTTTTTTAACCCAAAATTGATGAAACGAAAAGGGTTTTTAAAGGATATTCTCAGCTTTCCACCAATATAAATTATGCCTTACTTTGAATTTAATAAGTAATTTTTTTTATTTTCTATTTGAATTATGACTAAATTCCTGATTGATAGGTTGATTGAAAAACATCTATAGCTTTCAAGCGGTATCACATTTTTTGAATCAAAAGCATGCATCACATTCTATGCTTCACATACTATAGGATTTAAAAAAGAAAAATTGAATTTCATAAATTTTTGACCAAGTTAAGGTGGTTAGACATACGAATTTTTAAATTTTTTAAAAGTTGTAATAAAAAATTCATAATTAATTATTTACTTGGAAAAATTACAAAAAAATATGCATCACATCAAGACAAGAGTCCTCTACATATATCTAAAATTTGATAAAAAATTATTATCATTTTATTGTGGTTAGGGTGATTAGACAAACACCTACTTCTTATTTTTTCCCTGAAATTTAAGTACTACTGCATTGAAATTTCAAATTTTCACCAAATAGATATATATTTTTTTTTAAAAACCTAGTAGTTTAGAAACTACATTCAATTTTCTACAAATTCTATTCTTACATATTTTTGAAATAATATAGATAACTTATTCAAATTTTTATGTCAAGTCGCCTAACTTTGATTTTTCTGAATTTTTTGCCACTTAAGGGCCTATTTTTTCCATGATGATCCTGCACATACCCTAATATTGAAGTCATATTTAGCTATTAACTCCAACCATCTTCTTTGCCTAGAATTCATATTAGGTTGAGAGAAAAGTTATTTTAACCCATTATGGCCAGTTTTCAATTCAAAGGGTTTCCCTAACAAGTAGTGCCTCCACATTTGTAATGTGTGAACCACATCTACTAACTCTAAATCTTGTGATCTGCATAATTTTTCTCATAAGGTTTCAACTTTCTATATTCATAAGCAATCGCTTGCCCATCTTGCATTAACACACCTCCTAAACCTTTCTCGCAAACATTTGTAATAACTGTAAGGTTACCCTTAGGATCTGGTACTTTCAAGATTGCTGCAACACTTGGTCAACTTCTCTTTAAGTAAATCAAAGGCTTCTTGACACTTCTCAGTCCACTCATATTTCTTCCCTTTTCTCTATAAAGAGGTGATTGGAAAAGCAATTTTGGAGAAGTTCACAACAAGCTTTCTATAATACCCTGCTAGACCCATAAAACTTCTTACCTCAAACCCATTCTTGGGTACAGGCCACTCAAGTACTGCCTTGATCTAAGAAGGATCTACGAAGATTCTATCTGTCGAGATTACATGCCCTAGATAATGCACTCTCCTTTGGAAGAAAGTACAATTAGAGAGCTTACTATACAACTTGTGTTCTCTTAGACATTGTAGAACTATCTCTAAATGTCTATATTGATCTTCCTCATCCTTGGAATAAATCAGGATATCATCTAGAAAAACCAAGACAAATTTATCCAGGCAATCTCTAAATACACTATTTGTCAAATTCATATTTATGTAGTGGGTGCATTTGTTAACCCAAAAGGTAAAACTATGAACTCATAGTGTCTATATCTACTTTTGAACGTAGTCTTAAAGATATCTTCATCTCTAATTCTCAACTGGTGATATCTATATCTCAGATCTATCTTCGCTAATATGGCAACTCCTCTCATTTGATCAAAAAGATCATCAATGCATGGAAACAAGTGCTTATTCTTCACCATGGATTTATTAAGCATATGATAATCGATGGACAAATATAAAGTACCATCCTTCTTTTTCACGAAAATAATTGGTGCTCCCCAAGGCGAAACACTTGGTCTTATCAACCCTTTTGACAACAATTCATCCAACTGTGCTTTAAGCTCCATTAGCTCAGTTTTTGTCATTCTATAGGGCACCTTGGAAATAGGTTCAAACCCTAGAATTATATCTATAGAGAAATCAAATATCCTCTTTGGTGGTAACCTAGGTAACTCCTTTGGAAGCACATCTAAACATTTTCTCAATACAGGATATCTTTCCATGTACAACATTCTAGTGTCATCTATTTCACCGTCTTCCATCTCTCGAAGGCTTTGGAATCCAAGTTATCAAGATCTTCTCCAAGTTCTTCTAACTTAATAGTAAAGAGTTTGCACCCTTTTTTCTTAGCCCTCACTAGTTGCGTTGTCAAGATTTGATGAATCTTCACCTCTCTAGGTATCCCTTGGAACTTTACACGGTTTCCAAAATTATCTAGGCATTCTATGGTTTTTGCATGGAAATCTACCTTATCCCTATGTCTCCACAACCAATTCATACCTAAGATAACATCATAGGATCCTAATGGTGTGAAGTAAAGGTTTACTTCAGTAGAGAAACAAGGTAGTTCTATCCTAGCCTCAAACAAATAGTGCTCCACCTTTGCTCTTGTTTGGTTTGCTTACTCTGCATCCCAAGACATTGTCATGTGTCCAACCTTTCTAGATAATTGCATAGCTACTCTAGGTGAAATGAAATTCTTAATTGCACTAGCATCAATGAGAACTGAAAAGGGTAAACCAAATAAAATACTTGGAGTTTCAATGGTAGTTTCTTGATACTCTGCTTAGTGGTCATCCACTGTTGCATGTATCCTCTATTGTAACATTGCCCGTTGAGTAGGTAGTTAACTACTAGAAGGCTTACTGGGATAATCTATAGCAAAATTTTCTCCTCCACAAGTATAGCATCCTATCAATGGTACCTTCTTCTTTACAAGTCCTCCAGATCCACTAACGTTTCCACCAACATTGTTGGTATTTCCTCGGTTGGAACCATTCCTTCTTCGCTCCCTTCTTGACTCTTTTCCACTATTGTGATTACCTTTTTCTCCTTGTTTAGGTACATTTTGTGCAACCTCCACCTTCTTTGGAGTTGGCTTATTAGGAATTTCTGCAATCTTCTTATGGTCTTTACTTTCCTATCGATTGGAGATAGCCCTAAGCTTTTTCTCCTGCTTAATTACTTTTTCATATACAAGATCCATGGTGTCGCAAGTATGAGCTAGTCTGGTAGTGTTGTCATTGATGTCAACACTATTTAGTATGTTGCAGATTGTACATACATAGTTGAGATGTTGTGAGTACATGGAGCTATCTTATATGGCTGCAAATGTGTTGTGTTGATGAGTTTCCAAGTGCTTTTGAGAAAATTAATAAATAAGAGAAGTCAAAGGGATGAATATGTTCAAATTGTGCTTTGGTATGTGCTCTGTATTTCTCCTGTGTTAATCCTATGCCTGTGCAGTTATGAAGTTTTCATTATGGTGATTTGATGATGATATACTTTGAGTTTCAGTTTATGGTAAGATGGCACATGAAAGTTGTGTCCACCGGTATGTGTGTTCTACTGGAAAAATTAACTATGTTTTGTGGACTGGGAGAAATATTTTTGCTCCATAGTCCTCCACTATTTCATTTCAGATCTTGCAGATCTAGGTTATGTTTTATGAAGGTTTTTTTCTATGCTATGGCAAAGAAGGCTGAATTTTGGTAATCTGGAAACTGTCATGTTTCAATATTCTAGTACAGGTTTGCATAGTTCAGGTGATTTGATGAAAGGTATTCAGTGTATGAAGTATATTTTTTGATGTGGACATATCTGAAGAATTTTGAGATGAAGTCTCATGAATAATGAAGTGTGTTGAGGTGTCTTCATGTCATCTTCATGCTAGGAAGTGTGTGCATCATTGTTCTTTTGTGTTTTCATTAGGTTTGGTGGGAATTTTGAGTTGTCGACCTAATTTGAATCTATGAAATGGGTTATTTTGTATGCTTCTAAGGTTGAGAATGGTATAAAATCAAGTTGAAGTGTGAAGATTTGTATGACAGTGTGATACAAAGTGACGAAAGTGAGCCACAAATCATAAGAGCAGAAGTGTGTGTGAGTGAGTTGTGATAGCAGTTTTTCAATTTGTTGAAGGTTCTTGTAATCCTATGAATGTGCTTTAATTGTAGTGGTGGATCTTTTATTCTCTTTTTATCTATAAGCAGTGAGCCTTCCTATTAGACAGCAAGTCCTTTGTAGGTAGTCAACCTTTGTATTTGGACAGTGAGTCCTCTTTTGGGCAGTGAGCCTTTGTATTTAGTTTTATAATCTTTATATTGTGAGTTAACCCTCATCGTGGTTTTTCCCTTATTAGGTTTTCCACATAAAAATTTGGTGTTCATTGTGTTGATTTATTTTTTGTTCTTTGTGTTTCATGCTCATATTTAATACAAAATAGTGCAGTCAAAGAATTGATAAGTGAGAAAGCTTTAAGTTTGAACTTGTGTGACAATTGATTCACCCCCACTCTTAGTTTTCCTGTGCTTTTTTAACACATGGTTGTAGGACCACACATATCCACTTCTCCCCCGATTTGATTGTTAAGTCCCATTATAAATTTCTAATGCACAGAAGCATTCATCCTTTTGATATATAGGAACATAACGTAGAAGTCGAGTAAACTTCTCCCAATACTCATTGACCATCATATTTCCTTGGTTCAAACTCTGGAAATCTATGAGTTTTTGGTCATAGTTATAGTTAGGGCAACCATCGCTTGTGGAAAAATCTCAATAAATTCCCCCCATGTCAACTTCCATGAGTTGATATTGAGTTCCAACTTTTTGTTCATCCACCTAGTTGAAGCTTCTCCAGCTAACTGGTACACACCCCAAGTGGCTTTAGTGGTCTCAGTGTAATTTTAGATTTTGAAACATTTTTTCATTTCAACAAGCCACACCTCAGCTTCACCCTTGTTGGCGCTTCCCTCAAACTTGGGTGGAACAATATTCTTCATATCTTTAGAAAGTTCGAAAGCCATACACTTCTTATTTCTTTCCTTAGATGGTGTTGGCAATCTTTCTTTTTCATGATCATGGGTTTCGTCATGTCCATGAGGAGAGTTTTCACCTTCATTCTCATTAACAAGAACCTTTTTTCTCAACCCTAGCTTGTGCCTTTTCTTGTTCAAGGTTATCTAACCTTGACAAAATTTGGTCAAGTATTGCTTCAATTCCTAACAGTCCTTCCCCAACTTCATGGCTACTGTCAGGATTGGTTCATGGCCTCACCATCTTCAAAAGATCGGGTTTTACTTGAATGTTTTATCCATGTGAGACTAAATTATGTTATCAACTATCTTAAGGAAAACATTAGAAATGGCACTCATACACACATAAAGAATTCCACATATAAGATTAAGCACATGCTTTTGATAAACAAATAATTTTATTCATTTCATAAGGATTTCAATATCCTTTGATTACATGGAGTGACTATTTAGACAGTCGAGTGGAGAGCATCCTTCAGATTCACTCTCGAACACATAACTTGATGGAGTATATCCTACAGACTGAGATTGTTGTTCAGCTCTTATTTGTTCATACATATCCCAAAATGGATAGTAGCCTTCATAATTATCATCCGATACATAGTTATGAGTTTCAATGCCAATATGGTGTTCATCAACAATGTAGTCTACCCTTTTTGCAAAAAATTGTTCATGAGACCATTTCACATCCAGCTGATCTTAAGGCGCATATCCCTTAGACTTGTTACTTGAGGAAATTACTATTACTTCTACTAATGGAAGAACTCTAAGATCCCTAAAGATGAATGTTAGGTTAACACTTCATTCTGAGGGAATATTTGTGGAAAGTGATAATGACTCAAACTTTTTTGGTGAAATGGAAGGTATATTGTTGTACATAGCCTCCATCTTCATCTTCCTCTTCACATCACTAATCTGAGAAAGTGCATGACTAAATGTTTTGTTGTCACTCAACCTGCAAATGACATTGTCATAGTTGATTCCCTCTATGGTTCTAAAGATGGCTTCTCTTTCTTTCTTGGCCTTGAGGTATAGCACTCGTTTCCAATTACTGACTTTTGAGTCATTAATCTGAGATGCACCATCTTGGCACAAGAATTCACAACATTTGATAACATTGGATGGAAATAATGATGAGCTCATAGGTTCCAAAGCTAAACCTGGTAGCTCTAATACCACATGTAACATGCTAAATATCATGGCAATATAGTTTACCAAGTCCATGGTTTCCCTATTAAAAAGGCATTGACTTATTCTCTTCTTAAATATTGACTTAATTATTGAGTTAATTTTGCAGATCACAAACTCTTCTATTGTCGATAGCATGAGCATTAAGTAGCTCAATAAATACAGTCATAATTATCACAAATCTTGGCCTTAACTTGTTTAATGAATTGTCCTCCAAGTTGATTAAGATAGTCAATTTCAAATCCAAATGTATTAAGCATTATAATCGGCTAAAAATAATCACTTTAGATATTCAATCAAAGAAAATAACAATTAAATATATATTAATAACTTATACATATATATACTCACACACACACACACACACACACACACATATATATATATATATATTCATGTATACATATATGTACATGTATATGTTAATATATATCTATACTTATCATATGTTAATAAAGCATGTATATATAATCGATATACAAAATAATACATCATAATATAGCAATCACATTGTTATATTGATATATCGGTTGTGTATATATATATTCCTATATGTACATGTATGCATATGTATACATGTATCAATACATTCATATGGGCATGTCCATTTTCCACCATACGTGTATATGGATACATTTATACATATGGATATATGTATATACATTAAATATATATACACATTCGGTTCTCATACCAAATCATACACAATTACTATGGTATTGATGAAAGACTACGAGCGATATGTCTATGCATATGCATATGCATGTCATTGGTTTCATCAGATAGTTCCATGTGCAACTTGTGCATGAGTGTGCATAGGTGCGTCTACCTATGTACCCTCATGTATGCATTCCTTTGTGTGTATATTCTATCATCATCATGCATGTGTGTAGCATACACATACCCTGTATGTTTCACATATCAATACAGACATAGTAACAAGGAAAGAAAGTCTCTCAAGCTCAAATGGATAAACATCCCCCATTAATGCACTCAAAAGTAGACAAGACTCATACTAATGTAGACATATTGAGTAGGGATGACTTACCAACTTCCCACTTAGTAACCCGGCTGAATTATTCTACTGTGGTGTGTGTAAGCTCAAATAGGTTACAACACTGGTTACCTGACCAAGACCTTCTCCTAAGTGATACTTCCCCTTTGCCTGGAGGAACTGAACATATACCTACAATCACTAACACATGTACACAATAGTTAGTTGTTCACAAAATATGCAATATACATATCACATCTCCAAAGTTAGAATATCAACACAATATCCATCCAATCACATAAATGCATTGCTTCATATAACATTAAATAAGATGGAATTCATTCATTAAGCAGTTATAATCAAAGTACACACAATTTATTCATCCACTAAACTCATGTTACATTCACATGTTACCCTACATAGTAATAGTAAATAGTAATAGCACAATTGGGGTGTAACAATTCACATGCTCCCATTTCACATAGTTTTAGCATTTCACTTTACTCTTTCTTAGGACCTAAAATGACCTTAATACTTAGAACTATCTATATGCGTTTGTATTCCTTTTAGACCTTCCTTTATCCTTGATCCTTCCTAAACATGTAGTGTGCCCTTTGATTTTCCTTCTGTGCATTTTTTTCTCATTTCTTTTACAAGAAAAGTAGAAACAAGGGCATCCAAATCCATAATTGTCATTGAATCAGTTAGAGAAAGGATTGAATTTTCTCATGATCCTTAAGCAAAGATCAAAGTAACATTATACAATTATCATCTTCATCTACTTTAACATAAATAGATCCTAAATAATTTAGAATAAAATTAATTGAATATAAATGTTCTACAATAGAGGGCCCCATCGTTGATTTTCAAATAATACAATCTTATCTTCAAATAATAGAATTTCATCTTCAAATAAAGTTTATTTATTAGAATCTTATTTTGGTAGATCTAAACAATTACCTTCCATAGAAAACATATCATGGCCTCCTTGAAAATATTCAATAGGATAGAATTTGCAAGACACACATAAATGGCTCCTTATTCATTTTTTTCTAATTTCTTCCTATCATCATCAAATATATGATCTAGCTTCTCTCTTATTTTAATAACTCTTCATTGATCTCTCTCTTCAAGGAGATCATCCATATTTATTTTCCATAAATCATACATTGTGTCATTAAACTTGTAAATATCTAAATGAGAAGTAGGGATCATTTTTTTCCAATCACAAATATGTAAAACCATTAAAAGAAGAACTCCCATTGCAACCAAAAAAACTTGAATACTCCAAGAAAGGGATCTCATTCTTAGTAGAATCAATAATTTAATTGATAGGGAGGCTATAGGAAGCAATCACAGATTCCTGGAAGCTGCAGGAATCAGTTACACTGTTTTCAGATGCTGCAGGAAACAGTCACAGTTTCCTGTGCTAGGCCTTGACATAGACCTCCTTGGTGAAATTTATATTCCACCCTAACCTATAGGAACTCTATCTTTTCTAAGTTCCCCTGGTTCTCCTGCCAACCTCACTATCTTGTCAAGTTTGCAACTACCAAGCCAAATCTTGGTGCTATGACTCCTTTCCTTCTTAGCCTTTTATCCATCCAAAAGACTAATCCTCCCTCAATACATGAACGAATCTTGCAGGGGTGAGGGAATGTTTTCCAAAACTCCAAAACAACCTCCTAGGGTTTCTGGAACTTCACTTAGACTCCATTTTACCAACACTTGCATGAAGCCTATTCCAAAGGTTTTGCTCTTGAGCCACTATTTGGTCTTTGAACAGGGGTAAATTGCTTTTTCCTCTTAAACCCACCAAAGAAACGTGGTTCTTGGCTTAGGAAATTTGTTTCCCTTGTCTACAGCTTCAAGATTTCTAGGTTCTTGGTTCTATCCAAGCCATTCTTTGCCCTCATGCAAACACTACCCAGAAAACTAGGGTTTCTAACTGTCCAGAACCAGTTTTAGGACTGGTGAAAAGTTCTCCTCCTAAACGGATTGCTGGGCTCTCCTCCTTGGTACCACAAGTGGCCAAGAACTTCCCCTAAATTCTCCAAAAATAATTTTTTGAAAATCTTTTCTCCCCTGCAAGTTATCAACGCTGTTCTGCAGCCTTTCCTAGCCGGGCTCTTCACTGGCTCGCCTAGGGCAAGACTTTTCTCATAACTCCTGCAACCAAAGAAAACCTAGCACCTACCACTAAAATATGTACAGATATGGAGCCTGACCACGTTCCCAACAATTCCATACTTCCAGGTACAGAGGGAATGCAGCCTAGAACTCCATTTTTCCACAGTTCCAGTCAAAACAGCAAATAAGGGAAAAACACAGAATTTACAAGAATGGATGAAACAATGGAACAGCTATCAAATGTGCCAAAATAAACTTCCAGAGGCTTCTCTACATGCTAAAAAAACTTACAAAATTCCTCTTTTAATTCATTTAACTGCTGTCTTGCAAACAAGAACAGAAAAACACAAAAAATAAGACAAGAAAGTTGTTTTCTTTAATTTCTGGAAAAACAGTCCGTACAAAGAACTTCTAACCCACAAAAAAGGTTGTGTAATGCCTTAAATATGCCTTCCCAACAATTTAGGTTCTTGGGTCGAGGCTTAAATGACCTAAAAATGCCTTTTTGTAAAACCCGCTGTGTTTTCAGACATTTAACAATTTTTCACTATTTAGCAAAGTGAGCCTCTAAACTCATTGGAAACTTGACACCCTCTTTTCCAAAGACAAAAAAACAACCCTAATCACCTAAAATAATGGTCAACATGACCTTATGATAGCACCACAAAATTAAAGAACTCAAAAACAAAATAATCCTTTGCCTGGTGCTCCTGAACCATTAATATAAAATGTTGCTGAAATAAGATAAAATACTACAAATTTTAGCCCTTCAAAGAGTATGAAAATTTAATTTTTATATGGGAAATATTATATTAACTATTAAGAGCTTATGTGGTATTCAAAACCAATAAACCCTGATAAATGAACACATGAAAATTAATGTACATGGATAAAACCTTTTGAGAAAAAATTGACTATTGAAGATAGGCTTAAGTGTGCATTAATCTTTAATAGAAGAATGTCCATATTCAATGCACTTTCTTCCTTCAATTTGATAGCATTTTGGTAGTACTTATGTAGCAAGAAAAATCAACATAATGCCTCTATATGAAGGCTCCAATAGATAGACAACATAAAAATAAGAAACCATGAGTGGTTTATAAAATAATAGGTAAAATCCACGTGCCCAAACTATTTGTCCAAACTCCTCATGCAAAAATCAAATGCCCCATTCAATTAAGGGTTCCACTTATAACCCTTTCTATATAAAGAGTGATGGTGGTCAATTCAACATTAGACCATAGAGTGCAACCTTAGGAATTGAAGTAACTTTTTTTGTAGCCTAAAATTTTCTAGTTAATTAGGTATTGTTGTGTGTTCTCACAACACACCCCAAGACTATAAGACTTGGGGACCCAAGTGAAAAATAATAACTCTTAGGGAACAAGCTAGCAAGTTGAAAAGATCACTAGAAGTGAAAAGTAAAGAGAAATTTTTAATCTTGAAGAATACTTCATAATGTAAGTGTTTTCGGGTACCAAATACCGAGAACTGAAAACATTTGAAAGGAAAAAGGTGGTGCAAATACTAAGTAGAGTGTTCTAGTCCAATATTTGGAGTCTAGTAAAAAGGAAGTTCCAATAAAACCAAAATCCGGGGAAAGTTCACAGGTAAAGTTGAATACCGGGTATTGGGTACTGGGGAACGATGTAATATTTTTTTTGAAATCTTAAGGATATCCAATGATTCTGATAGTTCAGTAATCCATTATATGTAGAAAAAAATCATGCAAGGATTTATGATATGTAGAAAGCGTGTTATTTATGAGGTTTATGTACTAACATTTGGATAATGGTTTTATTTACATGAGATGTTTATGAATGTTTTTCTTTAAAAGGGATTTAATGTGTGGAATTTGTGATTGCAGGAGATGTAGATTGTGATGCAAAGTTTGGGTATGGATAGTCAGACAAATTGTATTTGCGAACAAATCTGATGATGTTACCAGGTTCAATGATGCACTTTAAAAGCTCATGTTCGAATAGAGTTCGTTGTAGAGATGCACCAGATACCAAAATCCTAGGATGTTGGAGTTCAAGCATGTGGCAAAGAAGTGTATCTATTCTAGGGATGGCTCATTCTTGGAATGTTCAAATCAAGGAGGAACCTGAAGTGTAGGGGAAAAATTCCAGTTGATCAGTCTGATTTTGTGGGAAGTTCCTACATTTTGTTTGAGTGGATTTGTTTGGTTCCAAGAAAGAACCCTGATGATTAAAGATTAAAACTCAAAGAGCTCCAATGTGTAATTGGAGTTGACTTCCATTGACTTCAATTACAATTCTCCTGTAAGCCACCACATTCCATGTGCCTTGATGTGATTGGTCCCTTAGATTTCCTCTCATGTATTTTTCTTATCCTTTTTGTGTCTTGTGTTCTATAAAAGACCAAAGGATCTTTTTTTCTTAAGGGAAGTTCAAAATTTGTGGATGTTGAAAGAGCTAAAACTTCTTTGAGTTTTATTATTTTTTCCTATTTTCTTAATCATTCTGGAATAAAACTTTGTATGCATGTAGACATTGATTAATATTAGAGCCAATTAGATAGCTACCTATCTCATGAATCTTTTGTAGCTAGTTTTGTTAGTTTAGTCGAACAAGACTATATGTTGCATCATTTAAGGGTGCATACAAAACCTACTCAGTGTCTAAACTAAAACCCCTCTCTTTAAAGATCGCACCATTTTATATGTAGTTGTGAAATAATCTGGTGAAGTATAAAGTGGTTTGCTCTATTTTAGTTGATTCTTTAGGGTATGCATGGAGAATAACAAGAAGAAAATTTTAATTTTTATTATTTTCATGCTTTATTTTAGAATAGATGTTTAAATTATTTGAAAATGTTCCAAAAAATAAGTGAATGGATGGAAATTTGTTGAAAATATTTCATTTTCTATGAAATTATTGAATGCTTAATGCTAAATTTACTTAAGTGATAGCAAAGAAATTGTTGATAGCAAAAGAAAAGAGAATAAAAAATAAAATAAAATAAGAACTAATGTAATAGTTTGAAGAAAAGAAAATGTAATAAAATAATAATTAGAGTTTCACAGGATGTAATTATTTGCAAAAGGGTGTGTCAATTGGAACTACCCTTTGTGTTGTATAAAAACCCATGAAAACTAAATTATTGGGGACACACAAAAAACAAAGGGAAAAACAAGTACAACACATTCTGGGAATAGGGTTCTAGGTTAGCAGGTTGTGAGCAAGACGGAGAAGGGGCACTCCTATAGTGGGTATCCAACTTGGGGTACAAGTGCGTGCACTTAGGACGGTCCTAGTCAGGGCATGGTTTTGTGGCACGAGTGTTGAGCATTGTTCTAGTGGAACCAACACTCGTGTAGAGTGGAAAAGTCTTCTTTCCTCCTAGACTGCTCATAGACGAAAGAGGTTGAACCAAGGACCATCCCAACAATATTTGGAAATTTCTTCTACACATTTCCAAGATAAGTATTAATGCACGATAAATCATCTGAGCAATAAAGTTGTTTTAAACCCTTTGAGTTTATTGAATTAATAATTTATTGACAACATGATTGAATGTATTTGAATGCAATTGTTAATCAATTTATTATATGCAATTAATTTCAAACTATTAAATTGGGAATTACATATTATATTAAAATTTGTGCATAGAAGTTTTTGGAATTAATTTGTATCATTGCATTTTAATTTAGGGGAATTAGTTGTGGTTTACAAACACTTCGATTGGAGCAGCTAAAAAAACCTAATTTTGCAATGCATAATTAGGTAGAGCATTTACATGCTTGAATATTGTTGTCCTTGATTGTTAGCATGATTGTAAATCCAATCTATTTCATGGGTTGATCTAGAAGAATGTGTCCCTTAGTGATCTAAAATTCCTCTAAAGGTATTCTTAAATACCATGAATTATTTCAACAAAGTAAACATTAGATAATTTGGTGAACCATAGAGTGAAAGCTCACAAGTTGTGGGATTAGATCCCCAATTGTAAATGATTCAAACCTATAGACTTGACTTGGAAAAAATCAGTCTTATGCATAATATGAGGCAAAACATAAACAAAGCTCGGATCCATTTCTAGTTCCATAACATTGAGATTTAAGAGTATATCAAAATCATTTGTCTTTCAACCTAGAATTAAATACCCTTGTTTGTTATGTTTAATTTCCTAATATAATATTAGTTATTTAATTATCACTTTCACAACCATCAATTACTAATGTAAATGAATATATCTATACATCTTATTAAATTAACCACAGATATTTTCCTTCACTACCATCTATATATAAACACACATAATACCCTAATCCTCACAATTAACTAATATATCATTTATTAATACATAATAATCATTATTATTTAAACATAAAAATATTAAACATTCTCTTCATAAATATCTTGCATGGTGATGATCTCACCAATTGAAACTTCAATATAAAATTAAAATAAAATTACAAAACACTAATACAAACAAATCTAAGTATTCAAGTTTTAATACAAACACACAAATAGTTTCAAATATACATTACTCCCATATATACAAGTTTGATCATAAGAAAAAGGTAATATCTAATCTATAATAATTAAAAATAAAATTACGAAAAACTAATACAAAGATAGTAATACAAACAAATAAATACTTTCAAATATACATACTCTCATATATAAATTTGATCATTAAAAAAAATATATCTAATCTACAAAAGATTATTTATCTAATATATTGAAATTCATGTTCATTAAATTTATCTTACTTTTAATTAATGTAAATATTTTTATAATTAAATTTTAATATAAATTTATTTTAATATCCTTTATAAAAATTTATAAATAAATAAACAAACAACATTCTTAGAAAATAACTTATCAAAATATTAGTAAAGTAAAACAAATTCAATAATTTCTATTCGCATAATATATTTTTCAAGTATCAAATTAAAACTCATGAAAAAACCGATAAAATCAGTAAGCTGGTATGTCTCTATTTCATAGAAAAGAATGTATGGTTCCTCTGTAACAGTGAAGTGAACGGTCAAAAATAAGATTATACATAATTGTACAAGAAAGAATCAATTTCAGAAAAAAAATGCATCAGAAAGGAAACGATTCTTGTGGATCTTTGTAAAGAGCACCGTCATATGACCTCCTGCTGCTATTGACAAGCTTAGAACACTCTTTTCTGATCTGCCCCCGCTTTCCTGTGAGCACGTTCAAATTGAAAAGTTTCACCATAGCGAGAGAGAAATCAAGGTAAAAGAGGTTCTCATTAGAAGCGAACAAGTCGACTATCGTGCGGGTGATGGGCGCCGCCATTAATGCCTGGTCGACATACAGAAGCCCTTTCCCACTTTTCAAATCTCTGTAATAATTGGAATCGAATGACGATGTGCTGCCATTGTCCAGGGGCACCGCCAGATCTGCCCGTCCACTGCAGAGGGAGCTCAGATGGCTGCGGAATTGGCCATCAATGGTGGGATCGGCTTTCCCAGTGCCGTTAAAGTTGGATAGTCTCTCCTGGAAAAAGCGGCAGTGGGCTTTTCCAACGCTGTGGACCCCCAGCAGACTCACCATTTCCTTTGCCGAAAACCCTTTCTCCTTGAATGTGCGGATCATGGTCTGGATATCATCATTCAGGGAAGGTAGATTGCTCTCTGCCAGGCTGGCATACGAATTCGTGCTGTCCCTGCGCCCTGTTTTCACAGGAATGAAAGGCCCTTTCGTCTGCAATACAAATCCGATTTCAGCTTCATTGCAAATAAAATTGACCAACGGAAAAAACAAACAAACTCAATCAATACAAGATGTTTCTAAAGTTTCCCTTAGTTTCACAGATGGGATCGCTGTGCATTTCCCTGAGAGCGAAGGTCATATAGAGAAAGAACAGAAAGAACAAGATAATGCATAATACTGCGAAAAGAAAGCAAGGGTAACAGAAAGAACAAGATTCAATGCATAGTACCTACCATAACCACGGCATGTCTTGCACTAAGCACAATGATGTCCGCGCAAGAAACTGTTTCAGGACATACTACTTCCAATCTTTGCTTTATCTCATCAATTACGTCGTATCCTTTCAGAGAACCGATATTGGGTATCGAGTTTTTCTCAGACGGAAATCCTCCCTCGACCGAATCCAACAGGACAGATGCATCACATCCCTGTGTATTACAATGCCCAAGATTAATTCACAGGGAAATCTGAAAATTCATCTAAGCTGAACTAAGAAAACGGGTTCAGTTCTTTTATTATTACCTCGACAAAACAGTCATGGAAGGCCAATCGTATATGGGCAGGAGCGATGCCTGAGAAATTCCTGGACAGCTCGTCAATTGTGGCCTTGATAATAACTTCTGCCTGAGGGCACGATCTGCGATAGAAATTGT
The DNA here is from genome assembly GCA_007258455.2 of Sequoia sempervirens. NCBI lineage: Eukaryota > Viridiplantae > Streptophyta > Pinopsida > Cupressales > Cupressaceae > Sequoia > Sequoia sempervirens. Next base: position 136,755 of record VDFB02208180.1, read on the forward strand.
AGTGTAATCCAGTCACGGTGGTGTCGAAGTTTTTAGAGTTCGTCGATATCAGCAGTGCAAACGTTAACACGAACACGAACCCCAACGAACGAATTCCCAGCCTCATTCTTCACGCAGCTGCTGATCCAAAACAGAGCAACCCATCAGACAAATATTAATCAATAAAGAACAAAAATAGCACAGAACGGTGGGGGAATCGAACTCATTACCTTGAGGAAACAGAGGCTACAGAAAGCAGGAAAGAATGGAGGCTAACTTGAGGTGGAAGGCTACTTATGCTTCTTGTTTCTCGTTTCTTGTCCGCCCAAATTCAAATATCTGTAAACTGCGGTGGCGTTGGTATCTTTTTCGTTTTTAAATCTCTAACAACCGACGGGAAATTGTCTGTTTGTAGACGGGAAAGAGAAAAATTAATTACGTTGACGGCAGTGCCCTGTTGCCGTCATTGAAGAAGTGGAAACAAAGCCAGGGTTTTCCCATTCAAAATATTATTTTATTTTTATTTTAAATAAATTTATATATTTATGTTATTTCTTATTTAATTTTTGATTTTTTTAATTTTTTTATAGAATAATTTAATATATTGATAAGTGGTATTTTTATGTTTTATGTTTAGTTCTATCTCTATTCATCTATATTTATTTTCATATATATTAGTCTTATCTCATCATCTTTTATTTATATTTTCATATATTCATCATTTTTAATCATTTATCGTAGATATATCCATATTCATAGTTGCATATTCATTTCCTATCTCAAAATTAGCACTTCCATGTCATGGGTCAATCTAGAGTACCTCAAGATCAATCCTAGGTGGTTTGGAATGACCCCAAATTAAAAAACTTTAAAATTTAAATTATAATTTTCCTATCCCTTTCCATTAGCCATTGTGAGTTGTCTTGGTACATGTTTATTCAAATAACAAAATGCACTTTTAGAATTGCTAATTACATTGACAACATGAGATCCTTTAGCAACTGCCAAATTTGCTCGAACCAATTTACAACCAAACTTGTCAAATGTTATATGCAATCCAAAATCATTCAACTTGGATACAAAAATTAAATTTCCCACAAAATTTCTAGAATATGCAAAACACTAGTAAGAGTTTGTTTTCCCTTTCATCACTAAAGCACATCAATACCTTCTCATAGCCAACAATTTTATATATATTATTGTCACCTATATACAATTCTCCTCTATCATGAGCATGGAAGGAAGGGAACCACTTCCTGTGAGGATTCGTATGATATAAAAAATACATTAATCAACCGTGATTTATAAAAATAATGTTTATAGAAATAAACAAAGATTCATTACTATCATGAAAGGAATTTTTAATGGAGGATTCATAAGTCTTCTTCCTATTTCTACAATCATTCACATGCTCTTGTTTTCCATAGTTCTGGAATTTCACTTCACTCTTTCTTGGGGCCTAGAAAGGCCTCAATACTTAGATCTATCTATAGAATTTTTTATCCCTTTAAGACCTTCCTTTATTCTTGGGCCTTTCCAAACATGTAGTGCATCCTTTGATTTTTCTTCCATGGATTTTCTTCTCATGTCTTTTGTAAGAAGAGTAGAACTAAGGGCATCCAACTTCATAATTGTCATTGAACCAGTTAGAGGAAGGATTGAATTTTCTCATGTGATTTAAGCAAAGACTAAAATAACATTATATAGTGTAGTGTAGAAAAATCCATACCCTTGCATTTTCACACTTGTTTTGACCTGCCTTCCTTTATTTTTCCCTATTTATGTCTTAATTGGTCCTATTTTGCATCCACAAGCCGAATGAATTATATCTTTTTATGGCTAATCCCAACAAACCTCAAAGGGTAAATGATAATTTAATGGTTCTAGCTATGTGTCCCTGTTGTTTGGGTTGGGACTAAGATGCCACCTAGGGCATCTTTGTCCCCCAAAGGTCTTGGGACCTTGATTTTAAATGTGCCTTAAAGTAGCCCCTTTTGGGAGTTTGTACCCCAAGTTTCATGCCTCAGGACTAAGACACCACCCAGGGTGTCTTAGTCTCCCTTAAGGTATTTTTGGGATTTAATTTCAATTCTTGGTGGGATTTAGCCTCCTTTAATTAATGAATTCATATGTCAGCTTGTTGTGGTGTAATTTTGGGATATTAAGCATGAATACGTATAAATACAAGGTTCTTTTCTCTCATTTTCATATCTAAGTAACTAGTCTAGGCAATCCAAGCACTCTAAGCATCCAAGCATTCAAGAGCAATTCATCAAGAATTTGGAGCCATCATCAAGATTCAAGCATCATATCAAGGATATTCTTGCATCATATGTGTTTTTGAGCTAACATTTGTGATGTAGAGTTTTGATTCAAGCAAGCAATTCAAGTCTATATCTATCAAGCATTCCTTTGATTCAAGATCTGTATCCAAGCTAGCCACTTCACACAAGCTTGCAAACTTCATAACAAGGGTTTGGTGAGTTGTAACATTTCATGTTGTTCATTCATCATTGAATCCTTTCATTATTCTATTTCATTCCAAGGTTTGATTACCAACAAGGGGTTTGACCAAGGAAAACCCCCATTTACTAACAATCAACAAGTTTTTCCTCTATTGTGTGTTTGTGATTGCAGATTTAGGTTGAAAACTTGAAGATCATTTGAAGTGCAAAGTTGCATTGCAAAGTTTTCATCTTCATGGAAACTCACCTACAGGTCAAATCATAAAGTTTCAAAATCTAAGATCAAAGAAGAAGAAAATATAGACCTTGAGCCTCAGGGTCACATTCAGAGATTTCAAAAATTCCAAATGGGACTAAGTCGCCACCTAGGGCGTCTTAGTCCTCCCAAAGTTATTTTTCAAGATTCTTCCAAATTTGGTTCCAACATACAAAGATTTTGTATTTTCCCCAAAAAACAACGGTACTAAGACAACAATAAGGGTATTTTAGTCCTCCATAACACATTTTGGCAACATTTTTGTATTTTTGAAATCCTCATCACATTTCTAGACTTCCCAGGGACACATCCCTAACTTCCTGTTGCATAATTTCATCATTTGTATTCATCATTTAGCTTACATTATTAGGTTTTGTAAGTTGAATGTTAAAGTTTCTTTTCCAAGCTTTTGCTTAGTGGTGAACCCATTAAAGCTTAAAAACCCCTTCCTAGGTCTTCCTTGTTGAGAGTTGACTCACCTTTGAGGTTGATAGTCAAATCAATTTGGATTCCTAGGACATTATTGAGTGACCGAGAGAGAACAGGAGTGGGCATTTTCCATTTCCCATTTTCCCATTGGTTCATTTTGGTGAACTTGACATTTTAAGAGCATTCATTTTCTGATCTTTGGAGTCCATTAAAGTCCTAGATCTAGGTTGCATTAATTCTTGCATAGAATATTGCATTAGTGAAAGTGCATCTAGGGTTTCTCATATTTGCATTAGTGAAAGTGCATATAGGTTGCATTTTTGCTTTCTTACATTGTCTTATCTCATTGAAAAATTGAAAAGTGCATTGTTCATCATCCTAATTTCATTTAGGAACATTGTTATTACATTCAAAATATAAAAAAAATTGTATTCAAATTTGCATTCAATTGCTTCTCACTAGTTACTTTTTCTTGCATTCATTTGCACAATTTTTTGTTTCTAAACATCAGCTCCCTGAATAGGCAACTTGTGAACATTGTAAACAATCCAAATTTTGTTGTCTTTTTGAGAAAAAACTCTATCAGGACTAAAATGTCCTTCCTGGCATCTTAGTCCTTCTCTGGGTTTATGGCTCAAAACCCTCTCTCTATTGTTTGTTGTATGTTCTAGTCCCTGGAACCTCAAAATTTCATCACTAGGACCAAGACACCCTTATTGGTGTCATAGTCCCCATTGAATTTGACTTTCCAATTTTCAGGACTTGAAATTGCTTTTTTGTGCTTCTATTTGTTGCCTTCATTTTTTTGTTATAGTTTGCAGAATTGTTGTTATCTCAATTTCTTTCATTTCAAGTGTATTTGTTAAATCTTGCATCATGGATATGTGTTCTGGAAAGCTTTGGATGTCTTTGAAATCTTTGGTAGATGTGTCAAGTTGTGCTTTTGGAAATAATCCTAATGAAATTGAACTTACTTGGTTGCGCCCACAAAAGGATACAAAAGTCATGGCAAATCCTAACCTAGGAATTGGACATTCCAACAGGTGACTAATATCTTCTTATGGTTGTTCATTTACATTGTCAAACTAGGGAACATATCTTGAAATGGAGCGGCATTGTATGTGCACTAAGAACCAGTTTTAGTCATGATTTACCAGAAATAAATGCGTGAAAGGAATTCTACTTATGCTACAGGAATGTAACGCGAAGCCTTCTAAACTTAATCAAAGCAAAAATCATGACAACTATGACTAAGAAAAAAACTATGAACTGGCCTTATGCTGTAGGAACAATATAAGACTGAGTTTGCGCTGAAACTTTCAAGAATAAAATCTAACTTATAATCAATAGGAAATAAACAACTAACCAACTAACTACAGATACTTACTAAGTGGGGCCCCTTAGCAAGCATCAACTAGTTATGCAAGAATTGAACTCAAAACTTCATCAGCTTTTATTCATAAACTTAAAATGATATACATTGTTCTGCTCATATGAAAACTAACACAAAACACTATCTCTCATTCTAATACTAACTTTTACATACCCTGGTTGCTCACTCGCGTAGGAGGAACACTTATTTTAACCAGAAAAGCAACTAACTACCTAACTTCTAACAAAGAAAGACATGGACATAAATGTATCCTGAAACCGAGGAACAAATTTCTCATAAATTATGAAAGCATATCCGTTCAACACGATCTAGAGAGAATTTAGCATTCCACTCTTCCCGGATTTAATGATCATTTATATTTCTTCCCAACAAACCAGTTAAAGAGTCTTCACTGGAACAACTTCCTCGACACCATGTTGGTAATGGACTTTACTGCAAGGTCGATATCTGTTGCGCTTGACTCGTTTATGCTTCCTTCAACAACCTGCAATGTACAAGGCAACAGAAGTGAAAAGAAAGCATGCATGGAAAACAACACGATACATTCATTAATCACACATTAAATCTATTTCATTATTCAAAAACCACATGCATGATATCAGTCATTTGGGAGGTCAAATGGGGTAATTAATATAGACACATGGATATTAAGTTGTAGGAATATAGGATTGTGTAGCTACAGGATTCTACCCAATTTTGAATAAAAAGTCTTTAATCAAAGAGTTAAACAACCATCAACAATAAAAGTAAGGGTATTAAAAATACATTATGATATTCAAATTATGAGCATATTTTAAGCTCATCATCTGCCCCCTATTTAGCCTAATGATGGTACTTCAACATTAAGCTTTATGGTTGTTTCTCTGAGATCAGTAGGTGTAGTATGGCCTTGCAATGAAGTCTTGAACTCGTAGTAGAAACCCCTGAATTTTTGCCATCTCTCGTATCTGCAGGTTTCTATTTCCTTATTAACATCTATAGCTCGAGAGGGGTAAAGTGGCCATATCAAAACTGGGGGACAAAATGTCAATGGTAGCCACAACTCAAACCTTTTTTGTAAACCAAGCTACATGTATTTCTCTGTTCTTCCAAGGGATGCTTTAAAATTCAAGGGGCTAGGAGGCTTAGATCTCCTCAACCCAACAGTCAATTTCTCCCATCTTGCCTCAATCCTGGAAGATGCAAGCTTCCAAAAAAAATATGGTTGGCCTTTGAATTCATCATATACCTACTTCTTGATATCAAATATCTTCATTCTTACAGTTTGAACTTTCAGGTCGCAGTGATATTGGTTCATTTCTCTCAGCCTCTTCATAAGCTTCCAATTGTCTGCCATAATTAGTTTCATTAGCCTCCCATGACATGAGTGACCTCAAATGAATATCACCAATATAAAGAAGTGGATTCCACTCTGTTTCAAAGGGAATTATCAATCCATGCAAATAAAATTCACATAAATAATTTTTAGCCAACTAGGGGCTACTTGATAAGCATCATAAAATTATTTGGCTGTATGAATAACAGGATCTAAATTCCTTGAAATTCTCATTAATTGAAACCAAATAAATTGTTCCTTTAGGCACATAGCATAGACCCTAGGTGGTGGCCTACATTCCATAATCTTTCCGGTGACCTACATCATTTCATCCATTTTCTTTTTCATTTCCTGGGTTTCCTATTTCTGCCTTTCAATTTCTCTTTTCAATTTCTTCTTCTCTTCCTCCCAAAGACTTTGTTGAATTTCAGTCTTGGCTAAGTGGCGGAAACTCAAGGTTTGAAATGTGACTGGCCTCCATGTGGTCCTAAGGTATTCCAAAAATTTAATCAAAAATGTCTTTTTATAGACAACCATTGCTTTATAGGTTCCAGGGGGTGATGGAGTCTCATTGGACACTACAGATTGTCCAATCTATTTTTCTTCTTGTTGTAGGATGGTTTCCTATTACTGTGCAGGAAGAGATTGTGCTTCCTCTGAAACTTTCCTAACCGCTTTGGCCAAGTCATCAAGACTTGGCATCCCCCTTTCATTATTATCTTGTTGTGCTTCTTCAACTTCCATAGCAACTGGACTTTGTTCAACATCCTCAGATACATTCTGAGAATCATCATGACTGGATTTTTTTGATTCCTCAGAAATTATTATAATTTCAGGTTGAGGAGGAGTGGAGGTAACTTTACGCTACTTCCTTGTTGAAGCGCTTTTTGGCAATGTTGCAGAAGATACTTTTATGGCTTTCCTCTTTCTATCCTGCCTAGAGGATTCAGGCTCAGGAGGAGAGGATGATGGTGAAACTTCAGTAGCAGCAGGTGTTGCTATAGGAGAAACTGATACAGGGGAAGGTGTTGTAGGAGTAGAATTTTTTCTCTTTTGAACATGAGGGTCAGAGTCTAGGGTTTGTTCTACCCCAGATTACTCTCCGACATTCATTTTCCCTTTTTCTTTTCTACTAGCAGACGTAGTTTGTACTTGGGTAGGGGGTACTGGTGCGGAGGCTACAGGACTAGGTGTTGCAGGAGTAGATGATTCTTGCTCGACTCCCCTACTTGTAGATTTTGCTCTTCTTTTCTTTTTCCTATGCTGAGCAGGGAGCGCTCTAGGACGCTCTGGAAGTTGCAAACCCTTCTAGGCAAAAAATTCTTGCCAAGAAAGGGGTGACACATCCCTCAGGGAATGCTCAATAAAAAATTTAATAAAGGCATGATGGGCAATGCAGTTGTTTCTACCCTTTTGGGTTTCATGGGCACATTGTTGCAAAAGGTTTAACAAAAAATTTGGAACATTAACAGCTAAGTCATTCCTCATATGACTCAATAATTTAAAATGGTAGGAATGCAAAAAGGAAAAACGTCCTTCACAGGTCAAATACATAATTATGAAATTGGCATATTCTAGGTATGGAGGAGGAAGTGATACCCATTTGCATCCTTCTTTAGAAACCTCCAATGGTCCATCTGTTGGTATTGCAAACTCTGCCCTAGCATAGACAACATCCCTTCCTAAAGGAAAATTTTCTCCTACTGTTGGAAGCCCAGTTACTTGAACCACAATCCTCTCTTATGTAACAGCTACTGTCAAACCCCATACTGTAGCTTCTCATTCTGAAAGAGTTCTCAAGAACACACATGTAGCTTCCTCATAAAAGGAATCTATCCTCAGAAAATAATTCAACCATCCGCAATTACTGAATGCCTGAACCATTTGAGGATTGTGTGTCAAAGGTTCATGATTTGCAGGCTCATGTCTCACTAGTTGGCCACCCATATTCACAAATTATCCTGCTAAGATTCCTGAAATTTGAACTTCTCTGAAAATTTGAAAAACTTCTTCAGAAAGATTTATTTCTGTCCTGCCATCACTTTTCTTTACTTTTCCAAGAATGGCAAAAACTAGTTGCATGAAATGATTGATAACAACTATTCAGATCAAGCAGTTAATTGTTGTTTAGGATAGAAACACACAATCATTTTTGGTAAGTACAATAAAATAATAAAAAAGATCTTGGCAGTTGTGATAGCGGCATAAGAAAAAGTACAAATGGATTTTCCCCACCCCTGCTTAAAATTTGACATGTGTCCACACATATGGGAAAGGATAGGCGAAGATCAGGCAATGATGACTGATAGGTGCATTGCAATTAATGAATAAATAAAATAAATAAATGATGTGATAATAAAGGATATTGCGTACCTTGTAATAAATGCTCGTACAGGCCTGAAAGATCACAACTGTAGCATGAACTGACGGCTAGAAGTTGAAATCATAAATGAGGGTGGTGTGAATGGATGGATGACATGGATGGGTGACGTGGATGGGTGACGTGGAAGAAGAGGAAATGAATGGTGGTGATGGATGATAAATGAAGAAAAGGGCTTCCTTAAAAAGGAAACCTTTATTATGAGCATGCATTATATAATTAAAGTGAAGCTACAAGAGAAAGGTTGAAGCCTTTTGCTACAGGAAGATCAGTGGCAGGATCCTAAACAAACTATTGTAGAAATTCTTCTTTAGAGGTTGGCTTATGATACAACTGAAGATGGTGTCCATTAACCAGTAGCTTGAATCGGACAGGGTCTATTGTGACTAATTGAACTGAGCCATTATCAAATACAGTTTCTATTTCATAAGGACCAAACCATCGTGTGGTGAGTTTACCTTGATTTTATTTGTACCTGGAGTCATAAAGTAGCGCCTAATCACCAGCAGAGAATCGCTTAGTTCGAATATGGTGACCATGCCATTTTTTTCGTTTCTGCTGTATAGTTTTGGTGTGCTGCAGGGCCGCTTTTCTTATCTCATCCAATGCATTCAGCTGTAGGAGGCATTCCTTTTGGGATTTTGAAATATCAATGTTGAGCTGGAGAGCAGTTCTTAAGGTTTTATGCTCAAACTCTATTGGCAACATGGCAGTTTTTCCATAGAGTAACTCAAATGGAGTGAACCTTGTAGTTTCCTTCCATGTTGTCCTATAGGCCCAAACTACTTTAGGAAGGCGATTGCTCCAATCCTTCTTGTGTAATTGTACTATGTTAGTAAGAATTTCCTCAATTTCTCTATTGGTAACCTCTGCCTAACCATTGGCTTCAGGGTGATAGGGGCTAGACTTCCTATGCCTGATCTTGTAATCATTCATCAGTGCAGTTATTAAATTGGATGTGAACTGAGCTCCTTGATCCATAACAAGTTCCCTTGGGACTCCAAACCAAGTAAAAATCTAGTCATACATGAAATCAACAACTTTATTGTCATGGGCATGTGTCATTGCTTTCACTTCCACCCACTTGGTTACATAATCAGTACACACCAAAATGTATGATTTCCCATTGGATGGAGGATTGATAGCCCAACAAAATCCATGCCCCTCTTGTCGAAGGGACTGACTACCACTTGTGGATTCAGGGGCATTTCATCAAACCTTGTTGGTCTCCCCATGCGTTGACATCTGTCACATTTTCTGGTGTAGGCTGTAGCATCTTTGTGTAGTGTGGGCCAATAGTATCATGTAGTAAGCACTTTCATAGATTTTCTCTTGGCTACAAAGTTCCCACCACATGGCTCATCATGACAGGCATGCAAAATGTCATAGGTCTCATCTTCCCTAACACATCTTCTCATGACTTGGTCAGGTCCTGTGTAAAATAAACAATCTGCAATCCATGAAAAGTTAAAACTTTTCTCTACCAACAATTGACTTTCCTTTGGTGAGAAGTGTGCTAGAATTTTTTTGGCTGCTAAATAATTTGCAATATCTGCATACCATGGAGTTTGAGCAGCAATAAAAAATAGATGTTCATCGGGAAAGTTATCATCAATTACCTCATGGGTGTCAGGTGTAGTTGTTTGAGGCCTTGACAAGAAATCAGCCACCACATTAGCTGTCTGGCTTATCAATAACTATGATATCAAATTCCTGCAACAATAGGAGCCATCTTGCTAATCTGCCAGATATGGTAGGCTTATTCATGAGGTACCTTATTGTTGCATGATCTATATGGACAAATATTTGGTAACCAGTGACATAATGTCGAAACTTGTTCAAGGCATACACAACTGCTAGCAATTCTTTCTCTGTGACAGTATAGTTTAATTCAGGGCCTTGAAGGTTTTTGTTCATGAAATATATGGCATACTCTATGGAATTTTCTTTTTGTCCTAAAACTGCCCCTATGGCATAATCAGAAGCATCTGTGTGTATATGAAAGGGCAGGCTCCACTTCGGTCCTTGAAGAACAAGTGTCTGAGTAAGTAGGTTCTTAAGCTGCAGGAAAGATTTGTCATAGGCCTTAGTCCAGTTAAATTCAAAATCCTTCAACAACATGTGATGTACAAGGCAACATAAGCAAAAAGAAAGAATGCATGGAAAACAACATGATACATTCATTAATCACACATTAAATCTATTTCATTATTTAAAAATGATATGCATGATATCAGTCATTCGGGAGGTCAAATGGGGTAATTAATATAGACACATGGATATTAAGCTGTAGGAATATAGGATTGTGTAGCTATAGGATTCTACCCAATTTTGAATAAAAAGTCTTTAATCAAAGAGTTAAACAACCATCAACAATAAAAGTAAAGGTATTAAAAATACATTATGATATTCAAATTATGAGCATATTTTAAGCTCATCATTACTCATGCTCACACAAGTCCTAATACATGTCCTCATGATGTTGATGTCACTAGAGAAGATGATGATAGAATGAATAAGTTCTTAAATGATTGCCTTAATAACCTTGAATCTAATGCATCCTTTTATCCTTTGATGAAACAACCAAACTCTTGAAATGCTTGGTTACTTACATCTCAAAACTAAGACAAAATTTGAACCTAAGTTCCCTACAATAGGTGAACCTAGCTCCTCTAAACAATCAAACACTCAACCATTTTATGATAGAAAAGTAACAAACACTCCAATCAATCTAGAAGAAACATATGGAAAGGGATTCACAATCTTGAGTAAACAAGGATGTGATACAACAAGTGAACATAACATTCACCAAGTCCTAGAGAAAATATCAACTAATGAAAACATAAAGGGGTTAGGATATCAAGATCCCCTCACAACCTAAGACCTCCTAAAGAATACCTAAGGCTTCATAGAAATGATATGGTAATCTTAGATTCTCCTCCTAATATGAATGTCCTTCCTAAAGAACAACCAATAACTCACAACAATGACAAGGATGATAGGATCACCTCAAGTCCTCGTCCTCAACCATCAACTCAAAAAATTGATGAATCTAGCAAGCACAAAAGACTTTACAAATTACAAAAACTACAACCCCTTCGACCGCCACCTAAAAGTGAAAGAAAATTACAAATCTTTCTCAACCAAGGACTTATACTATTGCCACCAAAGCAATATAGGATCGTACTATATCCTAAAGATGCAAAAGTTCCACATTATTGATACCACAAAACTCTTGGACATAGTACTGATGAGTGTCATGCATTTAAGATCATATTGAGTAAATATCACTTTAGTAAAGATAATTGTTATCCAGTGATCAAATAACATCTCCTTTTTCCTACTTGTCATGTAATAGTTGTAGAATACTTTATTCTCACTATTACATGATCTTTCCCATCACCTACCTTGGATCATTCTTGTCTTGCACTTAGTGGGGGCAAGAAGTAGATAGCTTTGTCCTAGTAATGCATTTGTCATTGTCCCTTAGGCTCGTTGTCTACCTGAATAGATTGGGAGGTGAATGACCTACTTTAGGTTGACTCGCTCGTGCCTTACTAGTCTTTTGTTTTTTCATTTTCTTTTGTGTGATTGCATGTGTATAATGTGATGGACCCTACATGATGTTGTGTTTGATGTTTCTCTCTCTATGCGCATTCCTCTATTTGCACCTCCATTTTTCTATATGTTGTAAGCTTTTCACCTTTTCATTGGTTTTTACCTTTCATTTTTCATTATCTTTTCTTTCTTTTCATTTTTGTTCTTATGTTTTCCTTTTGGGGATGACACAAGGTGTTGAGACACCCTATGTCTCTTCCATGTTGACCCAAAATATTTTTCATTATCTTTTCTTTCTTTTCATTTTGGTAGATTGTGTTTTCCTTTTGGGGATGATGCAAGGGGTTGAGACACTGTATGTCTCTTCCATGTTGACCCAAAATATTTTTCATTATATTTCCTTTAATTTCATTTTTGTCTTAGGTTTTCCTTTTGGGGATGACACAAGCCATCAAGATACCATATGCCTCTTCCATGTTGACCCAAAAGGATTTTCATTTTGTTTTCGCTCTTTTTGTGTCATTCTTTCTGTTCTATGTGTATTTGGGGAATGATGACAGTTCTGAGCTCTCTAATATCATTGCAACAAAGATAGATATTGACCCTGAATACATAGATCCCTTATGTGTTTCTGCCCGGGGCAACCCTCTTTTCCTTTTTCATGTTTTGCCTACTTTAAAGTAGTTGCTCGTAGCACAGTGTTTAGCAATTTCTTTAAAGTGGGAGAATACATTGGCATTGTTTTGGTATTCTTTTTGCATTTGTATTCATGTTCCTTATGTGATTTTCCTCCTTGCAATGCGTCCTTTCTTGGTGGTGTCATTGGGTTTGATTTCCTCCAAGAGTGTGTATTTCCTTGTCCTTTCTTGGAAACATTATGTACAATGTTCCCCAGGATGAGACCTTGTATTTATCCTCTCTTGGAGATATTAAGCACAATGTTCCCTAATAAGAGACTTTGCATGAATGAAGCAAAATCCCTTCAAACGTTTGTCTTTCCTATTGCATTTTCTCTTTGTACCTTATTAAAGTCATGGAGGTATAGCTTTGATATGGTCCCTTGGGGCTCACCTAGTGAGCAACTAGCTTCACTAGCCCTTGTGAATGTGTGTTTTTTTTTGCATAGTGGACAATGCATCCCATTTGTAAACCTCTTTTGGACAAACAGCCTAGACTCGATCCACAACGCATTGGACAATCAGCTGAAACTTGATCCGTTGCATTTTTATTTTTCCTTTTTATTTTTCTATATTTGATGGTGTATGCTTGCAATTGTGTTATGGCTTCATATATCATCCCCATGTGTGTTCCTTTGTGCCTATGTTAGTTTTCCATAGGATCTTAATCCTAGGGGCTTGGTCACCCTCTTGATTGTTGCCATCCTATCTTACTAGCATTTGTACATTTGAACCCCTCGTGATTGTGTGGTTGGCTACTTTAGAGTGAGTTTGAAGCAAGTTCATCCTCTCACTAAAGTGGGGGCTAAGTGTAGTGTAGGAAAATGCACACCCTTGCATTTTCACACTTTTTTGGGCCCACCTTGCTTTATCTATCCCTATTTATGTCTTAATTGGTCCTATTTTACATCCACAAGCTTAATGAATTATATCTTTTTATGGCTCATCCTGACAAACCTCAAAGGGTAAATGATAATTTAATGATTTTGGCTATGTGTCCCTAATTTTGGGTCAGGACTAAGACACCACCTAGGGCATCTTTATTCCCCAAAGGTCTTGGGACCCTAATTTTAAATGTGCCTTAAAGTGTCCCCCTTTTTGGAGTTTGTGCCATGAGTTTCATGCCTCGAGACTAAGACACCACCTAGGGAATCTTAGTCCCCCTTAAGGTATTTTTGGGATTTAATTTCAAATCTTGGTGGGATTTAGCCTCATTTAATTAATGAATTCATAAGTCAACTTTTTATGGTGTAATTTTGAGATATTAAGCATGAATAAGTATAAATACAAGGTTCATTTCTCTCATTTTCATATCTAAGCAATCTAGGAAATCCAAGCACTCTAAGCATCCAAGCATTCAAGCATTCAAGAAAAATTTATCAAGCATTTGGAGCCATCATCAAGATTCAAGCATCATATCAAGAATATTCTTGCATCATGTGTGTTTTTGAGCTAACATTTGTGATGTAGGGTTTTGATTGAAGCAAGCAATTCAAGTCCATATCTATCAAGCATTCCTTTAATTCAAGATCCATATCCAAGATAGCCAATTCACACAAGTTTGCAAACTTCATAACAAGGGTTTGGTGAGTTGTAACATCGCATGTTGTTCATTCATCATTTCCCTTCATTATTCTATTTTATTTCAAGGTTTAATTACCAACAAGGGGTTTGACCAATGCAAACCCCCAGTTACTAACAATCAACAAGTTTTTCCTCTCTTGCATGTTTGTGATTGTAGATATAGGTTGCAGAATTGAAGAACATTTGAAGTGAAAATTGCAAAGTTGTCATGTCTTCACGAAAACTCACCTACAGGTCAAATTCAGAAGTTTCAAAACATGAGATCAGAGAAGAAGAAAGTGTAGACCTTGAGCCTTGGGATCACATTTAGAGATTTCAAAAATTCTAGACAGGACTAAGTCACCACCTAGGGTGTCTTTGTCCTCCTAAAGGTATTTTTTAGAGATTCTTTCAGATCCAAATCCAACATCTGAAGATTTTGTATCCGCCCTGAAAAATAGCAGTAGGACTAAAAAAAAGTAAGGGCATCTTATTCCTCTATAACACTTTTTGGCAACATTTTTTCATTTCTGAAATCCTCATCACATTTCCAGACTTTCCAGGTCACATACCCTAAGTTCCTATTGCATAATTTCATCATTTGCATCCATCATTTAGCTTGCATTATTAGGTTTTATACAAGTTGAATGTTAAAGTGTCTTTTGCAAGCTTTTGCTTGGTGGTGAACCCTTTAAAGCTTAAAGAACCCCTTCCTAGGTCTTCCTTGTTGAGAATTGACTCACCTTTGAGGTTGATATTCAATCTAATTTGGATTCCTAGCACATTATTGAGTGACTAAGAGAGAATAGGAGTGAGCATTTTCCATTTCCCATTTACCCATTGGTTCATTTTGGTGGAACCGACATTTTAAGAGCATTCATTTTTTTATTTAGAGTCCATTAAAATCCTAGATCTAGGTTGCATTCATTATTACATAAAATATTGCATTAGTGAAAGTGCATCTAGGGTTTATCATATTTAGTGAAAGTGCATCTAGGTTTTCTCATATTTGCATTAGTGAAAGTGCATATAGGTTGCATTTTTGCTTTCTTGCATCATCTTATCTCATTGAAAAACTAAAAAGTGCATTGTTCATCATCCTAGTTTCATTTAGGAACATTGTTATTGCATTCAATTGCTTCTCACTAGTTACTTTTTCTTGCATTCATTTGCACATTTTTTTGTTTATAAACATCAACTCCCTAAATAGGCAACCTATGAGCATTGTAAGAGTTATTATTACAAGGTAACCCATTTGAAGTTTCATTTCGTTTAAGAGTTATTATTTTTTAAGAAAAGCTTCTAAAGAATACATGTATGTGTTTTTTTATTAATATGTTTTATTGTGTGTAATACAAACCTTAAGGGAGGGTGTTGGAAAATTTAAGGTTTGCATTTTAATAAATTCACTTTCGTGACTTAAGTTAGTAATTAGTTGGGAGTTAGTTTCTTGTAGATAGTTTGGAAAATTTATGTGAATACAATGGTTTATAATCATTTGCATAGTTTATTTTAAAATTGTATTTGAACTTAATAATAGTATTATTTATTTTAATTACTATGAAAATTTAGATGATCTTCCATTAAATTCAAATACCGAGTAATAAAATAAATGTTTCTTTATGAATTACAAGTTATGTGAAAATCAATATAACAAAAAGGGGATTGCTTTCTAGTGAGAATTGGATTTTTTATCAATTACAAATAAATAATAAATAAATAAATAATGAAATTTCTTGTTAAGAATGACAAATCTTCTTATATTAAATCATAGCAACTTTTAGATAGAGAAGAAAGCTAGTTAAAGGGGATTGTTAAACTAAACACAAAAGCATGCATTATTTATTAAACCAATAGATGCAATGATAGTACCCACTATCATAGCAATTGTAATTTTGAATTGCTTGATATAATGCCCCAAATTTTGATATAGTATATTAGTTAATGTATCTAAATCCTTGCAATAATGTATGTTATATGTAGCTAGATTTTGATTAGATGTGTCTAAACCTCTCTCATTCATCTAAAAGATATAAAACCTAAAATGTTAAGTTGTTTAATGACTAATGAGATAAGTATTGATCTTTATGGGCATAAATCCTCACCTTATAAAAATTAGTAATGATGTTTTCTTTTCTTAAACATTACTAAATTATAATGTCAAGCTAAGACATGTAACCCACATTTTTTAAAATTACTTAAACTATTTGAAATAAAGAAATGTAATCTAAAGATTATTAAAATAATCAAACATCTATTAGAATCAATTTTATTAAAACAAATGACAAAGTGTAATTTCAACTAAACATAATGAGTACTTTTCAAATGAATTCATATAAATTTAAACTACACTTGTTGATTGAAAAAATTGTTCAATTTTATACAACTCTCATAAATAAACAATACCTAAACATTTTATTTAATTATTAAAAAATTATTTGCTTTTTATAATAATTTATTTTTATCTAATTTACATTTATTAAAAAATTATTTAACAATATTAATTAAAAAATAAAAAATAAAATAGTTTTTAATACAAGTTTTGATTTAATATTTTTTTAAAATTTTATTACAATATTTATGATATTTAACATTAATAAATTACTATTGAAACCAAAAAAAATCTTGTTTCTTTCTTTGATGCTTGGTGAAAAGGGAAAATTAAAAAAACACTTGTAAAGCTCTGTACATATATTTGAAGGAAAAAAAGGTAACATATCAGTCGAGTGACTCAAAAGCTACGGTCACATAATTAGTAGAGTTCTGCATAGCCAAGCATAGGCATTCATTAATCTGATTCTTCTGGACCTCTGAAAGCATCGTTGTCATATGAAAAGCTTAGAACACTCTTTTCTTATCTGCCCCTGCTTTCCCGTGAGCACCTTGTAGTTGACAAGTTTGAGCAGGGCGAGCAAGAAATCATGGTTAAAAAGAGTCTGATCGTAAGCATACGCTTCAATCAAGGCGCGGGCTGTGGGAAAAGCCATTAATGCCTGGTTGACATGCAGAAGCCCGTTTCTGCTTAACAAATTTTTGTAATAGTGGTTATCGAATGATGATGCACTGCAAGGGTCATGCTCCACCTCCAAATTTTCTTGCCCACTGCAAAGGGAGCTCAGGTGGTTGCGGAACTCCACGTTAATGGTGGGGTCGAGTCTCCCACTGCCATTAAAGTTTGATAGCCTTAATGAGAAACAACTACAATAGGCATGGCCCACCGTGTGGACTCCTAGAAGGCACGCCATATCCTTTTCAATGAACCCTTTATCCTAGAATGCGGCAAACCTGCTGCTGATGGAATCATTCACTGAACCCAGACTTCTCTCTGCCAACCTGGCAAAGGCAGACGTGTTACAAGTCCCTACGCCCTGTTTTCACCCCTATAAAAGGCCCTTTTGTCTGCAATACAAAATCAAAATTTGAAGTTATTGGTTATAGATTAGGTAGTATTGGAAGTTAAATCAGTAAGAGAAGAAACAGAAAGAAACACAATCACATCTATGGCATCTCTTGCTCCAAGCACAATAATGTTGGCACAAGAAACAGTTTCAGGACATGCATGCTACTTCAAACTTTTCTTTAATCACATCAATTAAGTCGTATCCCTTGAGAGAATTGGCATTTGTGATGGATTCCTTCTCAAATAAAAACTTCCCCTCAACCGAATCCAGTAAGATAGAAGCATCACACCCCTGCATATTCAACATTAATGAAACAGGGTTAGTTCTTTGTTTATTACATGAACAAAATAGTCATGGAAGGCCAATTGTATAAGGACAAGGGCCACGTCTGAGGAATTACGAAACAACTCATTAACTATGGCCTTGATGATTTATTCTTCCTGTGGGCATGAATTATGATAGAAGTTGGGTTGCAATCCAGTTGGGGTGAAGCCATTGGCCGATATCAGCATTGCAAAAGTGAGCACAAACAAGCATGCCAATGAATGAACTCCCATCTTCACTCTTCACATAGGTGCTGATTTGGAGACAAAACAAAGCAACCCATTAGACAGTTGGGATGTGAATCCCAATGGTCATATGATCGTTTGTATTCTACCATCTCTTTTTTTTTAAGAGCTTTGTATAAATATGTGGAATATCATATATTGTGTGGTTGATTGGTGATTGATTTATAAAGTGATTCCTGCTTGAGAGTAGATGTAGGAAATTGCCGAACCACTATAAATTTGTGTCTTGTTTTGTTCTTTTTTTTTTTGTTTTATTATGTTTCTCTGCTTGTTTAATATTTACAATTGGTATTAGATTTATGGAGGAAAAGCTGAAGAATTTCTAAAAATGGGCATAGCAACTTTGGATGATTAGGCCCAAGTTCTCATGTCTTGGTCCTGTGGCTCTAGAGAATTTTATAATCAAATTGTTCATCCTACTGAAAACTTGCCATCATTTGATTTTGGGGCTACTCAAATGAAGTTTATGGATGAATTAGATGTTGAAACTAAATTTGTTATTGAATATTTCATAGGTTTGTTGGAATCAGGTAGTGATTGCAGAAGAGGAGTTGGTGGGGCTCCCAAGTACTGGTTTGAAGATAGGGCGCCTCAGGTAGATCATTGGGTGACACAAAAGAAGAAAGTTTCATTTGCTGAGACTGTTGATATTTTTTATTATGAGGAGGACTATGATAATTTGAAGAAGAGCAATAAACATAGAAAAAGTAGCGATCCAAAAGGAGAAAGAAAGCAAGAGAGGAAGAAGGGGTAGAGGAACCAGATGAGGGAAGGTCTGAAACTACTCCGTGGATTGTTTTGGAGGAGAGTGAATCCCCATGTGATGGCAAAATTTCATGGGCTCCAAAAGAAAATCCCATGCTCAAACCAATTGTATACCTTGCATCAAACACTAGAAATGGCATTGCAAAGCTTGAGCCAGTCAAGCCTGTTGGTGTAGGGGAGGACCCACTTTTAGGCGACATCATTAAAAAAATTCTTAACCTTTTGGAATATGATGAAATGTATGTTCAAGACTGTACATTTTCTCACAAGCGCCAGCATAATACATTGGAGATGTTTGTTGGCAGGCTAGAGAAGGAGGCTCCTGAGAATGATCATTGTCTAGTGTCTGGTGGTACTGATGCCTTGGAGAAAGAAAACTCTAAGAAGCAAGCTCTTCAGGAACTGAAGGTTCGGGTGGAGGAAGCCATCCAAGACAATAAAGCTATTTTTCACAAGATTGGTGCCGAGGAGGACAATGACAATAATGAGATCCATGAGGATTCCAAAAGTCACAGAAACTTGAAATCCTAGGAAAAAGGGAGATCTGAAATAGGGGAGGCCAAGGAGTACCTTGTGAGTCCCTATAAAGGGACTAATGATGGACACGAAGTTGATGTTGTTTCTAGGGTGAAGCTTGAAGCCTTGATTGGACTTGATGGCTATCTAGCTAATTCAATATCAATGCCTTTAGGGAGTCATGCGCAACACAACATTGGAGTTCGCAACACATACAAGACTGGGAGCTCCTTAGATAGTCACTCTACAAATACTTATTTCATTCAAAATATGGTGATGGAAAGGTAATATGTTATAAATGGGGGGCTATTGTATCCCAAGGTGCAGGGTTAAAAATTATGCCCAGTTGATTGTGCAAATACAATTTTGCAGAGGCCATTTTTCACTAAGTTGGATTTGGCATGCATTGCGGTGGATTTGGATCAGTGGGAGAAGAAAATGATGATGGAGGTGTTGGGAATAAGGTGTTTCAACCTTAGAGTCCTAACATTGAATTATTTAATGTATTATTGTATTTATTTATTTTAATTAATTGCCTACAATGTCATGTCATTAAGTGGGACCCACTGGCTAGGTGGCATCCCTGTTGGAGGTGATTGTATGACACATATTCATTACATGTGGAGGGAGGTGTCCCACTTTGGAAGCATGGACCTAGGACAAGTGGTGTCATCTTATCACATATTTTATGACACGTCATAAGGTATATTTTGAATGGAGAAAGTGTGGTGCCTTAGTGGGGTATGAAAAAAGTGTGAAAGAATAAGTGTGATAGTCATGTTTGACTTATTCTTTGTTTGTTGAATGTGTTGTAAGTGTGACAAAATTTTATGGCACATGTTATATGACATTTGTAAGGAGTTTGTCATAACACACTATAAGCATGAACTAGGTGCCCAAGCTTGGAGAGAGGTTTTGCATGCTATGACAATTGTAAGAGTAGTAAGAGAATGTTGTACAAATGGCCAAATCATGCCTATGGTGTGAGATATTATTGACATATGGGTTTGGATGCCTAAACTCTTCTAGAAGCCTCTCAAAGCTTGTATCTCCTATAAATAGGATGCCTTGCATTGTAGAATGCATAGTTTGATTGTAGGTATTGAAGTGTTGTTGGATTTCCTCCAGAAGAGCAAGATGTAGTCTCCATGTTAAGGCTATGAGCCTACAAGTGTATTGTAACCTTATTGCTGCAAATTAATACATTGGTTTGATGCTTTGGAGTGTGGGGTTTTTTACCCGAAATATTTTTCCCCACGTATATCATGTTTTCTTCTCTTTTATCTATCTTTCTTGTTTTCTTTGTGTTTCTCATTCTTGAAATGCTAATTTACATGTCGTTATGCTGCTGAAATTTTCTTAGATCTGAAACTGCATCAACTTTCCTAGAAGGGTTAGTGCATGGAAAATTAAATTGTTTGTTTCCGCTTCAAGGCATAGTAGTATGTGCTTGTATCAAGATGATTAAAATCTGATTTATTTTAAGAAGCATAAGATACTGAAGGTGCATACTGGATGTTGGAAGGCTTTCTAAGTTCATCATTTCCTTTCATTTGGTATCAAAGCTCAGTTCTGAACTTGCATGTCACTTGCATATGCTCGCATGGTGATGCATGTGGTGTTTGGGGCTTTGGATATTTCTTCTGTTGTGATTTCTTAGCTTGGAAAGCTTGAGGGAATTTATTTTGAAGGAGTTGGTTGATCGTTAATCCTTGAATGAGTGGAATTTTTGTAGTTGATCTTGTTTTCTAGAAACAACAGGCATTGTGAAGAATGGAAAAGATATAGCTTTTATGGAGTTGTTCATGTAGTTACATTTGATATGTTATTGATATGGAGCTCCTAATTTCATAGCTGAATAACCCTCATGCATGGTGGTTTTTTTTCATTTTGTGGTTATGTGCATTATAGTTTTCATATTGGATGTCTAAGATGGAATCTCTAGTCATATGAAGAGACTCATGTTGTTATTAGTTCAATTTGGTGTTCCTATGTTTGGTGGTTTTTTTTATTTCCTTACATTGGAAGGCATTAATTTAATAACCTCAAATGCATGTAGGCTATGAAGTTGATCATTGGATGATTTAGAAGCTTCTAGAATAGCCTAGTTCTCTCTCGGATGCATGTACATGTTGGTGGTGGAGCTGGCTTGCAAATGGGCCTAGAAGTTCCTAGACCTCTCTTTCCTAATGGATGTTTTTACTTGCATGGCTCATATTCATGTTCCTTGGATTTGAGGGTTTTATGAATTTTCCATTTAAAAATCTATGATTATGCATATTCATGATATTCCATTGTTTTGGTTTAACTATTATGGTTGTATACAAACTTGAGGGTCTTCTAGATGGTAAGTGGATATGGATTTGCACGTGTGTTACAAAACATGATGGGTTTGTAGGTTTACACGGTAAATCAAAACTTATGGTTTTTCAGATTTGTAGATGAACTATTTTTTAGATTATGTTTCCCTTGTGGTATTTCTGGATGTAAGATAGTTACAAGTTTGCATGTATGCTTTGTGCATGTTTTGAGGAGGTTTGCAACTTTCTCATTGAGGAGATGTTGGTATATGTTTTACCATTGGTGATTTGTGGATTATGAAGTTGGGATACTTTATATTTTATTAGCTTCTAGACAACCTATTTCCTCTGAAGGTTTTACAGTTTCCATGTGTTCTAAAAGCTATGGGTTTGTGTAGATCTTGAGTATTCACTTATTCAAATAAAATATGTGTGGTCTATTATTATGGATGTTTAAGTGGTCTTATATTTACATGGAGATTTTTTTTACAAGTTTTACATGTGAACAAAAATTTGTGGTTTGTAGATCTATGGAAAATATTGAGTTCAAACTCTTGGAGTTTTTTAGATGAAAACAATTGCAGATTTGCAGGAATGCTTGTTTGGTTCCTTAACTATGGTACTTGAATGCGGACATGTTTGGAAAATCAGATCAAAGGTTGATTTGGTGTTTGAGTCATTTGTTCTATATGGTTATTCTCTTAGATATCTCAATTTTCATTTTACTAATTTGATGATGAATTTGCATGTTTCAGCGAGCAGATCTACAAGTCATGCAGGTTGTGGATTAGCTACATGTTTACTACTTGGTTGTGGATTATCTTTATTCACTAGGTCTAATGCATTATTGTTGCATAATTTTGATTGTTGGCCTTGTTCTTGGTCATTAGTACATTGGTATGTGTGCTTGGAGATGAGAGGAGGGATGTTTCTTATAGTACCTGAATAGTTGTTTTTGGGACTTGTAGCATGTGGTTTGTCATGATATCATGGATAGCTTGGTTACACTTTTTAGTGGGAGCTTTTGAAAATGATGGTTTGGCAGTGATGGGGATTCACCATTTGATGGTTTATGGTCTTCTGCAATGATTGTTGGTGTCATGGATGGACTCTTGGTTTCTACTTTTATGCAATGATGGTTCATTGACATATTTGGTTTCATTAATAGGGGATGGTTTTATTCATATTGATTACATATGTTGATTCTTTGTTAAGGGTGTTATTGTATTATGTCATGGTTTACTCTTGATCACATGTTAGAGTTTTGGCATGGTACTTGTTCTCTTGAGACCAAGATGTATGCATTGTTGTATGTGATCTCCTAGGAGGAGATGGTTAGATCTTGTTGTCATGTTTATGTTCTTATTTCATGATTGGAGCTTTGACATTGATCTTGGTGGTTCTCTGTGTATTGAGTAAATTGATCATTTGCTTGATTACTTCATGATGGTGCTATGCTGTATATAGAGTTTGGCATGGATTGGTTGGTTACAAGCACTCATGGATACTTGGACACTTAGGTGAGGCTTGCTGTTAGAGACATGTTTCGAGATGGTCACTCTTGATGAGATATCGACAAGAATAATGAGGAGCCTACACTTTGGTCTGACATGAGTTCAATATGGACCTATGAGGAGAATATTCTTGGATGATTCATGATGACTTAGATATCTTGGAGGATTATTCTCATTCCCCACTCTTGGCCTACTCAGCAATCTACTTGAGAGGTATCACCCATTGTTCCTTTCAGGTGTATTATGTTATTCTTTTTCCTCTCATGCATATGGATCTTAAGCTAAGGATATATGGTTTTGGAGGATTCATTAGAGTGTTAGCATGTTTATCTCCTTATGTATTATGAGAAAATTCATTGATGTTGAGTTTAGGAGATGTATTGGGCTTATTTCATGAAATGGGAATGGATATTTAGTTTGATCTTCTTTGGCTTGAGAAGCTTACATCCATGTTGATTACATGATACATATGTTATGTTTTATCTTGGTGATTGAATGGTTGGGTGTTGTTATGGATTTTATTTTGGGGTGTTGTGGAGGAGATCATACTTGACACAGTTGACATTTAGAGGTGTATGTAGAAGGATTTTCCATAGGTATATAATGTGCAATGTTTCTCTCTTTGGTCTTGGTTATCCTCTTGGATGTTTGGTTCACATTACATTGGTTTTAAGGTTTGGATGGAAAATATTGGAAAGGTTAAGCATAAAAAATTTGGCACCTTTACTTGGATAATGTGTTTTCACTTATGTTCTTGGGTCATGACATGGAGGTTTCTTTATCTCTTTCCTTTGTTGAGTGTAGAGAACATGGGAGAGCTTTGGAGACTTGTGGTGAAAGTTACTCTTACTGGTTACTCATTTACAGGTTTTGCATATCATTGTGGATGTTTCTTGGTACTACATGATGTTGTTTACACTTTCTATATGATGTTATTGGTATACTTGGTATTTCTTTATCTTTTTTAGATTTGACTTGACCCATGTAGTGGGAGTTCCTGGATGTGTGTGTTCTTAGTGATAGTTTTGACACATAGAGCCTTTGATTGTAGTCTATGGGTTGGATATGTTGTTGGAATAAGTTCTACTAGAAGGGTTAATACATGGAAAATTAAACTATGTTTGTTTCCACTTTAAGGCATAGTAGTATGTGCTTGTATCAAGATTATTAAAATTTGATTTATTTTAAGAAGCATAAGATATTGAATGTGCATACTCGATCTTGGAAGGCTTTCTGAGTTCATCATTTCCTTTTAGGAGGGCGGCATCAATTCTATAGATTAATTGCAGTTTATGGACTCATCCAATCTCGTCCATCATGATCTGAAGGCTGATAATTTTCTCCTCTTGAATAAGGATGAGAATTCACCACTCAAGGCCACTGATTTTGGTCTCTTTGCTTCCTTTAAAGAAGGTCAAGTATCTAGAAACTTTGTTGGTAGTGCACACTATGTGGCTAAAATTCCTAAGAATCTTTCATTCAAACGTGGATTTTATATGTTTGTGTGCCAGTTGTTGGTGCACAAAAATGAAGGTGTTAGTTTGTTCGATTTGGTCTGGCCTTCCAATGAGAGGAAAACTATTTTCTGTGATAAGGTTTTGAATTTCATGCTGGGAATTATGTCTATTTCTATGGATAATTACAATGATGCAAGTTGCCTCCTGAATGACAACTTTGATGATCTGACACTAATATATTATGACACTCTTATTCAGAACATTCTACCTAATGTGGTTACTTACAATACTGTCTTTGATGGCATTGCGGGAAAATATATTAAGAAGTTATGGTATCTTTCTATGAGTCTTGCAAGTAAGCTTGTGTCTGAAAGTATAGTATTTGACACATTTTTTGACTTTGATTTGATTTGGAGAAGATTCATCCGTAGTGTGTTGGAACAAAGTCTGGTAAACTTAAAATCCTTAATGGGTCTGGTTATTATGTAAAAGAAAGGGAAATGTAGGGGATGGCATTGCATGGTTGT
The DNA here is from genome assembly GCA_007258455.2 of Sequoia sempervirens. NCBI lineage: Eukaryota > Viridiplantae > Streptophyta > Pinopsida > Cupressales > Cupressaceae > Sequoia > Sequoia sempervirens. The sequence continues at coordinate 161,819 of VDFB02208180.1, forward strand.
GCTAGTTGGACTTCAGGTGGGATATTGTTGGGATGTGAAGCCCAACAGCCACATGACCATTTGTATTCTCCCATCTCTTCGTTTTCAAAGATATTTGTATAAATATGTGGCAGATCATGTATTGTGTGGTTGATTGGTGATTGATTAATAAAGTGATTCCCTACTTGAGGGTGGACGTAGGAAATTGTCGAACCACTATAAATTTTTGTCTTGTTTTGTTCTTTATTTTTTTGTTTTATTCTATTTCTCTGCTTGTTTAATATTTACATGGAAAAATCTTAGGTAGTAAAGAAAAAGAATAGCACAATACAGTGGAGGGAATCAAACTCATTACCTTGAAGAAGCAGGAGAGAATGCAAGCTACTTCTAGTTTATGCTTCTTGCTTCCTTTCCACCCAAATATAAAGATCAGTAACCTAAGGTGGCGGTGGAGATAGGACAATACTTCATGAACTTTCCTGGTAACTATTAAAAAGTTGGTCGTACAAAAATAATCTTTGTAAGAATACAACAAACCGGTGACATATACTTAGTGTGTTTTGTAGATTATAAGCGACGGTTCAATTCTTACCCATATTTACTATTGGAGAGTTTTTTATGTTGGGAGGGAGAAGAATAAGACCAAATACCTAGTTTTTAGATTTACTGTTTGTCTATAGATTGTGCTTTGTGCTCTAATTTGATATTCTCTAATTAGACCTAAGTTTAGTGCTCTAATGTGATACTCTCTAATTAGATCTAATATTTGTCTATAGATTGTGCTTAGTGTTCTAATATTTAATTATCCTCTTTCTAATGATGAATCAATGAGTGTGGTTCAAAACATCGATTCAAAGAAACATACATAGTTAAATCTAGAAGTGTTTACTATTAAGATCTAAGCTTGTCATACATTGCTAAATGATTCACTCTCAACTTCAATTTAATTCAAAACTAATTTCTATATGTGCAACTTTGATCCCAAATCTAAATTATTTATTGTTGATACTAAAATATCAATTTATTTATGGTATTGGGTTTGGATGGTATCTAAGCATAATATTGGAGTTTATTGTGCTAGGAAATTCTATGAGGTCCACTCTTCCTCATGTTCACATTTCATTCTAATAGACTTGTGTGTAGAACACTCTTTGAATGTGTTATTATACTTTTCTATAATAATCAATTATGTAAATGTCGATATTATATTAAGAAAAGTAGTTGAATATTTGTTGTGATCAAAAATTAGTTAACTAGTGATTATAGACTATTTTACATTTTCTTGATTCAAGTATAGAATTCATGTTTACCTTGTCACTACGGATTGAATTTAGAATGAAATTAGTTGTACACCAATTATGAATCTTAGTGTAATTAGATATGTGTTATGTGTTTATGCAATGGAGTGTAAATACAATTATGCTAGTGGATTAAAGCTTACATTGAATTCCTAACCCTACGAAATCCCTGAAATTCAATTTGTTAGGGAATTCATGTCATCGAGCAAAAGATCTGATAGGCATTACATCAAAAAAATTGCATGTTCATGAAATTCCTGATAGACATTACCTTTGTGGATTCCTTGTCTCCATGAAATTTCCAACACACACTACATCATAGATATAGGTGGTCATGTTACCCCGATAGGCGATCCTACATCTAGTCTGTACCATACCCAGTCCATGCAGCTAAGGTTATAGGAAATCCCATCATCCCAATAGACAAAATCGTTAACCCGATAGGAATTTTTGCAATCCAATTCATACATCCCAAGATTTAGGCAATCCTAATACTGTTTTTGTCAATCCTGATAGACCCATTCATACGGTCCAAGAAAGGGGTGAACCCATCAGTTAGATAGGTGATCCTATGTTACATAGGGGCGATCCCATACACCTTTAGATAGGTAATCATATCATTTGGAGGGAAAATGTTGTAGTACACAAAGGAAAATCTTCCTCTCATACAAAAAATGTGAGAGTAATCCTTTGGACCACTAAAATCCTGTTGTTTTCTAAGTTTTTTTCTACGATCAAAATATTTTTATCATCATTCATCTGCATGTAATCATCATTTTAGTTTATATTCATTTTCCAAAATTTATCAAATCCTCAATAAAATCACATAGGTTCATCTTAGGAAATCCATAGATTGCATATTCATCATCAATTTGTCAATCCAAGTCCCTTAGGTATCATTTTAGAGGCTTTTTATCCAATTGGGTTAGGTAACTGGCCCTTGTCCTTATCATCCACGATTACTTAGGATTTTCATATGTATTGAGTCAGTAATCCTTCATGGCCTAATCAATATATTTCTATCTTGAGATAGATTTTGTGTCATAATCATCATCTTTATCATTTGATCTAATCAGTATCATCTTGCATCATCTAATCCAACTCTTGAACATAATTCAAAGTTAATCCAATCATCTTATTCAATCGATCATCCTATCTAATCAATTAATCCAACTCAATCAAATACAATCATCAATCTATCTTTATCATAGCAATCACCCAATAAATCAATCTATCATCTTATAAATCCTTTTAGTCATCATCTAGGACATCCTTTAAGTACATATTAGGGCCTAGTGTCACCTTAGTCATCTAGTTGTTTTGCATTTCCATGCCCCTTACCCAATTGCAAGCAAAGAAACTCATGGAAAAACAATAGTCCCAAGGTTCCCAACCTCAAGATCAACCCACTAATGGTGGATCATCTCAATCTAACACTAATATCCATACCCAATCTCCCCCAAAGGAAAGCATGGTTAACCAACCCGAGCTCACAGTTTACGAATATCTTAGCAATCCCCACTAATGTGCAAATGGCAGATCATCTTCTTGATGAGTGTGGTGATAGAATCCTCACCACGTTACTCATGAAGGATATCAAGCCACTGTCAAGGTTTGAAATATCAAAATATTTCAATATTACACTCCCTTCTCTACCACAAGATTTGAATCCTAGTGCATCAGTTCCACAAGTCCCTTAGGTCACACCACAAGATACATGGTGTTGGCCTCCTCTAACGGTTTAATATATAAGCCCTTAGAGCTTTGACTTAGGTATTGGACATCTGCACTAAGTATATATCTCACTCATCATGAAGGTGCATTTCATTGTCAACCCAGGGATGTAAAATTGAAATGGGTCAACACTATATGTGCACTAGGATTCCATTATAATCATTTATAAACTAAAAAAGAAATAGTACAAGAAATAAAATGTTGGAAATCTAAATCAGCTTAAACATTGAGCATGAATCAAAAACTACACTAAGCATCGATAACTAGACTAAAAATAGATGATAGAAATAAGAATCTCAACAAACAAATAGGAAACTACTCTGTTTACCTTGGTTGTAGGAATAGTCACATAATAGAATTCTAGTGGCTACAAGAATAGACAACTAGTGAAACTGAAACCAAATGTTGAATAGAAAATAAAATTTAAACTAAATGAGTGGAATCCTCACCAAGTGGACCCCCTTGAGTGAGTCTTCCTTAAACTAACTCAGTTGCAAAAAATCAGAATATCATATTATTTCTTGAAAACATGATTACAACAATTGAGCAATATGATTGTATTGCTAAAACTGGAAAATTCAAGTACAATCTTAGAACATCCAACCTTATGAAAAGGGGCATCTGACCATTACTTATAGAGAGAGAAAATTCTAGATAACCCTAACTACCTAGGTAGTCAACTCCATCAAAATAGGAGGATGCCACTTATTGAAAGCATAGAAAAATGTGCCAAATTTGGTCAAAGTAGACTTGCCCCAACAAGAATCTAGCACAACACACTCCCTAGAATTTCTCAACAAAAAAAAAGACTATTAGAAGTTAGTTACAATTTTTTATTCAAACTAGGAATTTCCATCCATTGGAAGTTTTCCCTCCTTGACCTCTTAATGATCATCTTTTTAACTTTCTTGGAAACCGATCTGCTGGCAAGAGTTCCTTCCACTTTGCAAGCTTATTTGACATTAGCATCTTAGTGTAAAACTGCATAATAACATTAGCACACACAAACAATTGCATATCTATAATTACCTTCTAGTAAGATCCATTCAACCACATAAAATTTAACAAAGTTAATTCACATAGCATGTTAATGTCATTAAAAGTCACAAGGATAAACTTATGCCCAAGGTTTATGGTTTTAAGGAGATAACATGGAAAATTTCAACAACCAAGTGCAAAAGCCTATGGTAACAACAACATATATATAATAAACCCTATCAAAATAGAGCCATTAATTGGACTCATCATTCCCCCCAACCTAATGCTTTGATAGTCCTCCAATAGAGGGAGCGCTATTCTTTTGCCTAGTCAATGCTTTGGAGTTACCAACTACCAACTATCCCACATCGGTCTTTGTAGTGTCTGAATTGGGGTCCCAATAGATTCCTTGCTTGTTCTCCAATTTGTTCCATCTTGCCCTATAACTATGTCATACCAATAAAACTTTAATTTGGCACAGGCCATAATAGAGTTGGTGGTTGAATTGTTAATGGAAGCCAATACTGTTGCCTCATCCTCCCAATCTATATGTATAAGTCAACATGTTTGCATGTTGCAACATAATTTTTCAAAGAGTTGAATTCAGCTTGTTTCAACTCATATGTCAAACTGTTCCACCTCTATAATAAGTACTCCATTACCAATTTCCCCATAGTTTCAAATACCTTCTCATATTCCTTGTAGGCTTATTCTCTAATAGGAATGATCCTATTTTTGTAGCTTGGGAGATAAAGAATCATGTTCCATGTTTGGTAAGTGTCTGTAGGGTTACTAGATTCAGCCCTAAGAGGCAAGGGAGTATAAAATTCTCTTTCCCTATAAGTTCTAAACTGCTACCCCCAACTAATTTCATTTTGAATCTAGGACATAAATTCCCTTAAATGAAGATCTCCAATGTGCAGCAATTGATTCCAATCATGATCATTAGTCACAACATAATTATGCAGGTATAGTTCACACAACATAATTATGCAGGCATAGTTCACACAACAAATTTTTAACTTCAAGAAGGGAAAACTGATAGGCCTGGAAAAACTAATGTGGAGTTTCAAGAGAAGGGCTCAAACTTGAAAAACTCCTTGACAATTTAAGGAAATATTTCACTCCTTCAAATGCAAGGAATATACTCTGGGAGGAGTTCTACATTCCAACACTTAGGGTACTAAAGCTACCACATTGTGTACCTTATCCTTCAAGGCAACAATCTTTGCATTCTTTTCTTCAATCTCTATATTTTTTTTTTTAACCTCTTCCTATAGCTTGAGTTTTTCCTTTTTCCACTCCTCTCTCCTATGCATCTCACTCCATAGGTTCAGAGCTACAAGATTCCATGAAAAGGTAGGAGGTTTATGTATTCCTACCAAAATATTTCCTTTCACTGATTCTTGTTGTACAAACAACACCAACTGCAGTGATTTAGGTTGTTCATTCTACTTAGGTTGCAGGGATTCTTGATTCTCATCTTGCTCTTGATTCTCAACCTATTCTACAATTGCAACAAGCTCTGCTAATCTTATATTTGCTTGTTCTTCAAAAATATCTTTTTCTTCAACATTTACCTGCCCCATAGGGGCTTTTGTCTCCTCCCTAGATGTTCTTCTACATCTAGAGATTCTCTTTGGAGGTATATCAACGGCTGGCTTGGGTGGTTTTGATTTCTTAGGAGGGATTTTACAATTTTCTTTGGTTGCAAGAAGAACATTGTTATCAACCTTTTGTTTCCTAGGGCTTGGTGTTTTTTTTTGGCATTTACTTCTTGGCCTTCCCCTTTCTCATTTCTTCCTCTCTCATTTGTTCCTCCTCTCTTCTAATGGCAGCCCTAGCTTGAATTAGGGTTTTGGGAAGAGCATTAACATCAAGTTCTAAGGATGAACTTTCCTCATCTGAATATTCTGACTCAGAAGAACCAATTTCTATAGCTTGTTTGACCGTAGGAGGGTTTATGCTAGGTTTTGCACTAGAGGTTGAAGCTCCAAGAGTGGTTTCAACAACCCTCTCTTCCCTACTAACCCTATGAGGTTGAGGTTTCCCTCTAGATCACACATTTTTTGGTCTAAACTGATAAATGTTTACAAATTCCTCCGATGTCATATCAAACACCTCTTACAAAAATTTCTCTACTGACAATTTTATTAAACAATGGTGAGAGAAAAAATTATCCCTACCTTTTTGTGTTTCATCCACCATGATTGCAAGGAGGTGATACAACACATTGGGCATAGTCATTCTTCTTCCATGTGTCATATGGTTCAAGAGCTTAAAATGTATAGAATGGAGGCATGACTAGCAGCCCTCACAAGTAATATACTTGACAATGTGGATGGCTTCTTGTTTCCACGGCTCTGGCAGAGAAGTTATCTTCGTACCTTACTTATCTACAATCAGTGGAGGGTCGTTTGGTTTAGAAAATTCTACCATAGTTGTCCTTGCATTCCTAGTAGTAGGGTATGGATCTCCATCAGTAGGAAAACCCTTTACCTCTGTAATTCTCTCCTTAGTAGTGATCACCTCCAACCCTTTTACCATTGCCTTCCCATCAGAGAATGTCTATGCAAATTCTCACGCTATATCCTCATTATACCTGTCAAGTTTTAGGAAATAATTCAACCATCCACAATTCTTGAACTTAGCCAAAGAAAGTGTATCCTACAGTATCACATCATGAACTATGGGTTCATTCTGAATTAGTTGACCTCCCATTGTTTCAATTGCCCACAATCAAACAAGTACTTCTGCAAAATTTCCTTTCCTGCAATCTTTCTTTGAAAACCCAATTCCTTCTTCTTCCTGCAATTCCTCTATAGTACTAATGCCAATGTCATGTAGCTCTCCAATTTACCTTTTTTATAACATTTAAGATTATGACTAAGGAAATAAAGAAACATAAATAAAGGGTATAATCAATAAAAATGGTGGTGGTTCAGTCTCATTTCACACATGCAAGTCATCATTTCACCCTATCATTCAAGTTGGATGAATGACATGTGGACTTATGACTTGACACTCCCCCCAACCTAAATTAGAGCATTTTTCCACACAGGCTAGGTGGTAATTATGATTTGACAAGGCAGAGTACAATGTTATGCTATACATGTGAAATATCAACATTAATTTGTAGTAATTAAATAAATGCAATAAAGATAATTAAGATATAACAGATTGTCATGCACGTACCTAAAAACTTGGAGTATCTTTTTGTAAGGATTGTGGAGGAAAGTACCAGTTACCTTTTAAAAGTACAATTGAGCAATTAATGCAGTGGTGATGGAATGAAATGATGGTGAATTGAAGTGATGGTGGAGTTATGGAAGAGAGAAAAGATGGAGATGGATGGGCGGATGGATTTATTGATGAAGAAGTGGATTCCCACAAAAATGGAAATATTTATTATGAAGTGATTTCATTCATACCTTGGCTAGGCAGAAGGAGGGACACTAGATCTACTTCCTTCGACTGCAAGAAGTTTAGAGGTTTGGTGTTGGATAAATTTTTGCATGAATTCTTACTTGGAAACTATCTTATGATACAACCTAAGATGGTGATCGTTGACCAAGAGTTTGAATTTGACAAGGTCAATGGTTGTGATTTGAACACCATTGGGGAAGACTTATGCAACTTCATATAGTCCCAACATTGTAGTTTGTAGCTTTCCTGCATTATCTTGATACCTAGAGTCATAAAGAAGTGCCCAGTCACCTGACTAGAACTTCTCTTCCTTTATGTATCTATCATGCCATTTGACCCTTTGATTTTGCACTACCTTAATATGATGCAAGGTTTTCTTTCTCATCTCATCCAAAGCATTTAGCTGCATGATTTTGTCCTTTAGTGCCTTGGATATGTCTATCCCAAGATCTGGTGCAGTCCTAAGAGTTTTATGCTTGAACTCAATAGGAATCATGGATGTCCTCCGATACAGTAATTCAAAGGAGTGAAACCTATGGTTGTCTTCCAAGTGGTCCTATAAGCCTAGAAAACTTTTGGAAACCTATTTTCCCAATCTTTCCTATGAATGGCCACTATTTTGGTTAAGATAGCCTCTATTTCCTTGTTGGTCACCTCAAATTGGCCATTGGCCATAGGATGATAAGGGGTAGATTTTATGTTCCTCACATTATATTCATTGACTAGTGTTGTGACAAGGTTTGATGTAAACTGATCACCTTGATCAGTCACTATCTCCCTTGGGACCCCATAACAAGTGAATATTTCCACATAAAGAAATTTTGCAACCTTATTATCTCTTACATGTTTCATAGCTTTAACCTCAACCTATTTGGTCACATGGTCAATGCAAAACAAGATGTAGGATTTTCCATTTGATGGATGCTCAATGGGACCTACAAAATCAAACCCTCATTTATCAAAGGGAGTGATGAATACCTGTGGGTAAAGAGGCATCTCATCCGATTTAGTTGGTCGGCCCATCCTCTGACATCTATCACACTTCCTAGTATACTTTCCTACATCCTTATGAAGTGTGGGCCAATAATATCCTATATTAAGAATCTTCATTACTCTCCTCTTGGCTGCAAAATGCCCTCCATAGGGTTCATTATGACATGAATGCGTATATCATATTTTTCGTCTTCCCTTACACATCTCTTGATGGCATGATCTGGTCTATTGTAGAATAGACAACTTGCAATCCATGAGAAAGGCAAGGTTTTCTCAATGAGCACCCTTCTCTCTTTTAGAAAGAAACGAGGAGGAACTCTCCCTGTAACCAGATAATTGGCTATATCAACATACCAAGGTGTGTGCATACTGATGGAAAACAAATGTTCATCAAGGAAAGAGTCATAAATGATTTGAGTGTCCTCTGATGTAGTCAATTTGGAGAAAAATTCTGCTACAACATTTTCCTTTCCTGGTTTGTCAACAATGGTGATGTCAAATTCCTACATCAACAACAACCATCTTGCTAGCCTATCTAAAATCAAGGGCTTATTCATGAGGTATCTTATTGTTTCATGGTCTGTATGAATAAAGATTTAATTTCCTATTATATAATGCATGAATTTATTAAGGGCATAGATGACTACCAACATTTCCTTCTTGGTCACCATGTAATTAAATTCATTCCCTTGTAGGTTTTTGCTGACAAAGTAGATTTCATTTTCAATTACTCCTTTTTTTTCCCAATACAACTCCTATAGCATAATTAGATGTATCTATATGAATATGAAAATGAACCTCCCAATTAGGGCCTTTGAGTAGAGGACCATGGATTAAAGTTTCTTTCAAATCATAGAATGCTTTGTCACAGTCCTTTATCCACTGGGACTCAACATCTTTAGTTAGAAGATTGTACAGTGGTGCTGCCATTTTACTAAAATATTTGATGAAATGCCTATAGTATCCTGCATGTCCCAAGAAACTTATAACATCTTTTTGCTTTGCAGGAATAGGTAGATTGGTAATCACCTCAATCTTGGCTGGGTCCACTTGAATTCCTTTCTAAGAGATGTAGTGTCGAAGGACTACTCCTTGCATCATCATGAAACATTTCTCACTGTTCAAGGATAAATTTTGATCTTCACATCTTTGTAAAGCCTTCCTTGGATTTTCTAATGCTTCTACAAAATCAGCACCATAGGTAGTAAAATCATCCATATATATCTCCATACAATCATGTGAGATATCTAAAAATATACTAATGCTTTCCCTTTGAAAAGTTGTAGGTGCATTACACAAACCAAATGGAAGTACTGATTAGGCACAGGTCCCCCATGAAAAGGTAAAGGCTATCTTTTCTTGATCCTTGCATGCAATCTATATCTAATTATAACCATTGAATCCATCTAGGAAATAAAAATATTACTTACCTGCAAGTCAATCCAGTACTTGGTCTATGAAAGGAAGGGGAAAATGATCCTTTTTGGTGGCAGAGTTTAGTTATCTGTAATTAACATAAACTCTCCATTTACCTCACTTTTTAGGCACAATTACCAATGGGGACACCCATTGGTTATCTAAGATAGGGTAGATAAATCCTGCATCCAATAATTCATGTAGTTTCCCTTTTACAATCTCCCTCAACACAGGGTTGATTCTCCTTTGTGGCTACCTCACTAGTGTATAGTCATCTCTAATATATATCCTATGAGTATAGATCTTGGAATCCAATCCTTTAATGTCATGGTAGTTCCATGAAAATTCATGTTGGTGGGTCTTTAATAAGTTTGTTGAGGACAACTGCTGCTCTTGACTCAACTTTTTAATATTCAGATGTTTCCCTTCTGATACTTGCACTTGTGTGGTTAACTCAATCATAGTTGTTTCAATAATGCTTGGCATTTTTAGTTCATGTGGCAACAATTTATGAAGAATATGAGTTGTTGCAGGAAGTTTAGTTGCAAGAAGAGTGGGTAGAAGTGTCTTCACTAGACCTGTAGAACCAGATTCATGAGTGGATGACTCTTCATGCACGTCACAATGGTTTTGAATTATGTGGGACAATACTTCATCTTCTTCCTAAAGCTTCATGAAAGGACTTCTACCTATCATCATAAGTTGTTCCACTGAATTGACTTCCTCGACCTCTTTTCCAACATTTGGCCATATAGGGTTATCCATATCATGGGATGGTTGAGTAGGAGGGTAGAAAACAAGCTTTTTGGTGCTTTTCCCATTAGAAATAGTCATGTCCCCTGACTAGAATCCAATGTAAGCATCTGTTGTTGCTAACCATGGCCTTCCTAGAATAATGTGATACTCACCTAGTGTAGCTTTAGGAGAAAGGATCATAAAATCTGTTGGGTACTCCCAAGATTCAAGAGTTATCACAAGGTCTTCTACTATACCATCAAATTTGATAGTGGAACTATCAACAAGCTATACAAAAGTAGGAGTAGGTCTCATGTTTGCAACATTTAGTTGCTACACTAAAGAATGTCCTTAGTCATCACATTTATTGCTGCTCCTAAATCAATGAGAGCATTCTTTATTTGGATTCCATTTATAATAACTCCTACCACAGGACTACCTAGTTTAGTGTACTTAGGAACTGTAACTTTCCCAAGAATGAAATCTACCAACTGTCCCACCACATGAACTGTAGTGGGGTCTTTCTTTTTCCTCCCTTACTTTTTGAGGCATGCTTCCTTGATTACTTTGTTATATATGGGGACATATTTCATGGAATGAAACAAAGGTATCTGAATGCATATGTGTTTCAACTAATCCAAAACGTCAAAGTTTGTTTCCTCCTTCTCTTCCTTTTGTTTAACAACTTCTAACCTTTGAGGAAATGGTGGATCTTGATCATTCTGTTGAACTGGTTCAGGTTTTTTAGGTACACTTGGTTGAAATGGGACATTTTGATGCTCCTCTTCTTCCAAAGGAACCTCGGTTATGATAGGAATGGAAGGAGTTGTTAGAGTGGTCTTGAACATAGATGAATGTCACTCACACTCACAATATATGCAAGGAATTGATTAGGCTCTGCAGAGTAGACTAGCTATTGTTGTGGTTTGTTATTTGGGTTAGGTGTGGGTTGGGGTAGTAACTGAGTAGGTCTAGGTGTGCTTGGACTTGAGAAAGTAGGATGCATTATTGTAGGCTATTGAGGCTATGGAGGTGGCTGCATGTTGCTAGTTGTCTGGTTTGGCCATTGTTCTCATCCCCTCCATTGCGATGTTTCTTACTAGTTTCTTGGAGGTGGTTTCCAATTCCCTTGGAACTGTTGCCAGTTCCCCTAACATTTTTGCCACTAGGGTGGAGATTTTTGGTGATTAGGCCAGGTATTTGGAGAGTTATTCCAGTGCTTATGTGGATATCCTCCATAGTTGGATGGGTATGGAGGTTTCCATTGATTACCAAATGCATAAGAATTGAAATAAGGCCCAGCCAAAGATAATGGATTTGGTTGCATACCTTGTCTTGGATCCCATGGTCTCCTTTGTGCAATGTAGTAGACTTGATCATCATCACCCTAGACTGTCTTGAACTTAGGTGGGATCTCCTTGTTTTCAATGTTAGCTACCATTTTTCATCTACAGTCCTTCTTCTCTTCTCTACAATGAGGGTAATATTCTGCCAACATTACCTCTGCCTCCTCATGTTTCTTCTTTGCTTGAAGTTTATCTAGCTGAGAAGCCAAATTTTTTATGATTTCTTGCTTGAAATCTACCAACAAGTGAGCATTATCCATCCTTGAAACTCCATTGGTGGATGATTTACCCATAGAGGATTGGTAACCTCTTCCTTTCATCGAAGTTGCCTTGGAATAGTTCTGACATATCTTCTAAATATCATCCCAAGGAACTTGGTTGATATCTCCTCCTCTCATTAGTTCTAGAGCATTAGTGCATCTTTCATTGATCCCTCTAAGGAAGAGAAGCTTTTTATATTCTTCATTGAATGTATGATGTGGAGATTTTTACAAGAAAAATAGAAACCTTGAAATGTAGTCCTCCAAACTCTCATCTTCCTTTTGTTACATCCTAAAGATGTCATCTCATTGCATATCGCTGCCCCTACAATATTCTTTGTAATTCTCAAGAAACTTTGTCTTCATGTCATCCCAAGTCTCTACAATATTCCTACATAGGTTCATAAACCATCTTAATTCAACTTTTTTCAAGGTGGTAGGATACAACTTAAGCCTATGAGAATCAATGGTATAGTCATAGCTTTTGAAGAGGATATCAAGCTCAAACAGGAATGTGTTAGGGTCTTTTGTGACAAGTCCATAGAACTTAGGAAGGACTAAAGCAGGGATTTTTTGAGGTTGTCAACATCATTTTGATGAGTGATAGGAAATGGAAAAGATGGTTTTTTGGGTCTGTTTCTATTTGCATCAGCCATTCCTACTTCATGGAGTTCCAAAGCAAATGGATTCTCAATCAGATTTTGGTCTTCAAAGAAAGTGTCAAAACAGGTCAAATTGGGAAATGCATTAGCAAAAGGGTGTGCCTCTTTTTCTTCTTCATCTCTTGGTAGATTTTGAAACTCAACTAGCTAAAATGGGTAAGGATCATTAGGAAGGAATCTCCCATAAGCATCTCTTCTCCTTCCTCTATGCATGCAGTATCAACTCAGTATCAGCCAACTCACACAAAGAATTGGTGAAAGAATAGTAGGTGATTACTTTCTAAATGAAGGATATGCTAAGAACAAACTTCTGCAATACTACTATAGGAAAGAAACTATCAATGACTCTAAAGAACCTCATAGTTTGACACCATCCCTAACAACGGAACCAAAAATGTTGGCCTCCTCTAACGGTTTAATAACTAATCCCTTAGATCTTTGACTTAGGGATTGGAAATTTGCACTAAGTAGCTATCTCACTCAACATCAAGGTGCATTTCATTGCCAACCCAGGGACATAAACTTGAAATGGGTTAGCATGTATGTGCACTAGGATTCCATTGTAATCATCTATAAACTAGAAAAGAAATAGTACTGGAAATAAAATGGAGAGAAATCAACTTAAACACTGAGCATGAATCAACAACTACACTAAGAATCAAAAACTGGAATAGAAGTGGATGATAGAAACAAGAATTTTAGCAAAAATTAGGAAATTACTTTGTCTGTCTTGGCTATAGGAACAGTCATAGAACAAAATTCTAGTGGCTGCAAGAATAGACAACTGTTCAAACCAAAACTAAATGTTGAATAGAAAATAAATTTGAAACTAAATGAGTGGAATCCTTGCCAAGTGGGCCCCCTTGAGTGATTCTTCCTTAAACTAACTCAGTTGCAGCAAATCAGAATATCATATTATTTCTTGAAAACATGATTACTACAATTCAGTGATATGACTGTATTGCTAAAACAGAAAATGCTATTGGAAATATGTGTCTCAAACATTATAGGCTGAAACCTCCATGAGTGCCAAGTTGGTGTGACAGGTTCCATGTCTGGAAAACTAGCAATTTGCTTTGTTCATTTCTGAACAGGTCATTGTGACCTTGCCATTGTCTTGCCAAAAGGTTGCATTGTGGAGTCTATTGCTGTAGCATGATGTATTTGTTATTACATCAGAGTGATTGGGAGACCTTTAGCCGATAGGCCATTCAATCGTGCATCAGTGAGACTCTTGGTGACTGTGATCTTTGGTGAAGCTGAGGGTTCTTGCTAAGATGTCTTAGCAAAGTGTTATTCTCTTTCCGACAGAGTATGTATTGATGTCTTTGAGATAACCCTAATGTTTTGGGAAGACGTCTTAACAAATAGTGAATGTCATATCGACAAGGATACACTTTGGAGTTATCGGTGTAATACTAAGACTTCATTATGAAGTCTGGGTGATATACAAATATCTTACCGATAGAGAGTGATAGGTAGATCATCAGAGTGACTCGGCAAGCTCGGTGAGAAGTCTTAGCGAGAGTTAAATGTCTCACCAATAGCTCGTTGTGTTGGAAGCCTTTAGTGTAACTTAAAGCTATCAGTGAAACCTCTTAGCGATGGTGAACGTCTTACCAATAGCTGATGGATATCAGGGTATCTCTTGGCAACAATTGGTCATTAGTGAAACATATGGATCTTGGTATGATGTCTCAGTGAAAGCCGATTGTCTAGCCGATAGGTGTATGTTTTCAGTGTAACTCAAGTTGTTCAGTATGAACTCTTGTTGATAGATGTGAGTCTTGCTGACTTCTACTTGGTGCTTGGTAGGTTTGGGGACTTTGGTGTAACCTTGGTGATTCGCTATGACCTGGAAAAAGTGATAAGTAAGGGTGACTACGTGATGTCTCGATGTATCTCTTGGAGCTCGATATAACATCTTGGTGACTACAGAGGCTTTTGGCGACATTGATATGAAGTATATGTGGCATTGGTGTTAGTGTCTCACCGAGATGCCAATGCATTACGAATTATGTTGACCATCTGACTGTCATATGTGGAATCTCGTGGACAAATAGAGGAAGCTGAAAGTGAACTATTAGCAGTTGGTTCAGTGCGATAGTTCTATGAGAAATCTCAACAGTCAGGGAACACCATGGATATAGTTGCAAGTTGCAGACGCTTGGGGATTGGATTGTAGTTTGATCAACAGTGAAGTGTGAAGAGTTCAAACTGTATCAGTGAAGGGTTTAAAATCTGTAAAGGCTATAACTTGGATGTTTCTTTGTTCGAAGAAGGTTCATGATGAATGTTGTTGTATAATGACACCAGAAAGATAAGTCTGGAATTGTATGTAAATCTAATTACTATAATACAAAGTGATTTCTCTTGGTGTGGTGAGTTTTTCTCCCGTAAGGGTTTTCCCACGTATATTTGGTGTTCATGTGTGATTGTCAAATACTTTGTTTCTGTAATCTATTTCATAGTGCATCTTGACATGACTGTAATTGGAAAATTTAAAAGTACTTCTGCATTCTTTCCTGAGGTATTGACATTAGGATAATTGTTTTCCACATCTAATTTTCCTTACAAGTGGTATCAGAGCCTGGCTAGTTTTGTTATCCTTGGGGGTACATTGGGTTTTTTTTGTCAATACTATTCAGTGGGAGTTTTGTAGATATTGTTATTTCTATTTACAAATTAAGATGTCTAGTTCATCTAGGAAGATTGAAATAGAGAAATTCAATGGTAGTAACTTTGAATTGTGGACACTCAAGATGGAGGATCTCTTAGTAGATCAAGACCTTTGGCTTGCTATGTCTAGAACTAAACCTACAAGCATGAAGCAAGAAGAATGGGACCTTGCAGATAGAAAAGAGAAGGGGCTAATAAGGCTCTGTTTGGCAGACTTAGTTCTTCTCAATGTGCATGAAGAGAAGACCGCCTCTCTCTTATGGAAAAGACTGGTGTCGATTTATCAAGGGAAATCCTTGGTGAATAAGATATTCCTAAGAAAGAAGCTCTACTCTTTGAGAATGTAGGAAGGAGGGTATGTAGCTGATCATTTGAATGCATTTAACATGTTGCTTGCACAATTAACATCTATTGGTGTAAAGATTGAAGAAGAGGATCATTGTATGCTTCTGTTATGTTCTTTGCCAGACTTGTGGGATCATCTAGTGATGGCTATTGGGAGTACAACATCCATTTTCAAGATGGAAGATGTTGTTGGTTCTTTTCTATCAGAAGAGATGAGAAGAAAATCTTCTAAGATGGCAAAGGAGGCTCTTGTTGTCAGAGGAAGGTCAAAGGAGAAAGGCAAGAAGAAGGACAAGAAGTCCAAATCAAAATCATAAGGGAGATCAAAATCTTCTGGCAAGAAGTCCAAAGTGAAGTGTTGGAACTATGGGCAACCTGGTCATGTCTGAAAGGATCATAAAGAGGAGAAAAAGAAGAAGGGTTCTTCCGATAATGGTTCTTCTCATAGTGATGGTGACGCCTTCATTGTAGCCTTGGCTACACAGGCATCAGATGATGTCTGACTGATTGATTCTGGAGCATCATTCCACTTCACATCTCATAGAGAATGGTTCACAAAGTATGAAGAATACGATGGTGGAAAGGTGTACTTGGCGAGTGATTCAACCTTGGAAATTGTTGGCCGTGGAAGAGTCAGAATCCAATTCCCTGATGGCAGAATAAAGGGGATCAATAATGTTATGCACATACTAAGTCTGGCTTGAAATCTATTGTTTGTAAGTATGCTAAATGATATCAGAGTACAAGTTTTGTTCTCGGGAAGTGGTTGCACGATGACTAGAGGTTCAATGGTGCTAGCTAGAGGTGTTCGAATTGGTACCCTGTACAAGCTAGTTGCACAAGTTGTTCAATGTAATAGTGTCTCTTTGAAGTCACTGAAAGCTACTCATGTAGGTAAAGAAGGAAATATCCCTAATTATGTAAACTCTATGGAAGTAAAACTTCCTATAGAGAAGGCTATGCTTTGGCATCATAGGTTAGGCCACATAGGAGAAAAAGGTTTAAAAACCTTGAAGAACAAAAATCTTGTTGAGGGGTTTGAAGATTGTAAGTTCGAATTTGAATTATGTGAACATTGTATATATGGAAAGCAGCACCATGTTTCATTTTATGACAGTCCCCATAAATCTTCTGGTTTGTTAGATTATATCCATTCATATGTGTTTAGTCTAGTGAATGTTCCTTCATTATCTAAATCAAGATACTATGTGTCGTTCATTGATGATTATTCAAGGAAAGCATTTGTTTATTTTTTAAAAGGTAAATCAGAAGTGTTCAGTCGATTTAAGGAGTTTAAAAATCTTGTTGAAAATTAGACTGGTAGAAAAATAAAATGCTTAAGGATTGATAATGGCGGTGAATTCTGTTATGATGAATTTGAAAGATACTATAAAGACCATGGAATCAAAAGACACAAGACTACATCTTATACTCCACAGTAGAACAGAGTTGCAGAAAGGTTCAATAGGATAGTGATGGAGAGAGCACGAAGTATGCTTAGCAGTGCCAGTTTGGAGGAGAAGTTATGGGCTGAAGCTACTGCTACTGCATGTTACTTAGTTAATCAGTCTCCAAACTCTACTCTTGTTGATAAGACAGCTATGGAAGCATGGTTTGGTAAGAAGCCCTCTCTTAGACATATTAGAGTCTTTGGCTGTGAAGCATATGCTTATGTTCCTAATGTAAAAAGATCTAAGCTAGAGAACAAGGCTTTCAAATGTATTTTCATTGGCTGTAGTGCTAACATTAAAGGATACAAGCTTTGGAATCCTGTTACAGAGAAGGTTGTATACATCAGGATTGTAATCTTTCGAGAGTTGAAATCTTCCACCTTGGATCTGCAGTCAGAGACAAAGTCTGAAAACAGTAAGGAAGTAGCATCAATTCCTCCTACACTAAAGAAAAAGGAATTCAAAATTCAAAATGTACTTGAAACTAAGGAGAGCTCAAGTAGTTCTGAAAGTTATGAAGAAGAAGAACCTCAGCCTCAGCCAGTGAGGAGGTCAACCCGAGAAAGGAAACAACCAGATAGGTATGGGTTCTCATTAATTGATTCTACT
This sequence comes from Sequoia sempervirens, assembly GCA_007258455.2. NCBI lineage: Eukaryota > Viridiplantae > Streptophyta > Pinopsida > Cupressales > Cupressaceae > Sequoia > Sequoia sempervirens. Next base: position 179,730 of record VDFB02208180.1, read on the forward strand.
TGTGCTTATGCCTTGATTTCTAGCACTGATGAGCCTAGGAATGTAAAGGAGGCAATTAAAATGTCTGATTCAGATTCTTGGTTGGAAGCCATGGATGAGGAAATGGCATCTTTAGATAAAAATGAAACCTGGAGTCTAGTGCCCTTGCCTAAAGGAAGAAAACTTATGGGCTGCAAATGGGTATTTAAGAAAAAGATTGGTCTGGATGGCAGTGTTGAAAAATACAAGGCAAGACTGGTTGCAAAGGGTTATTCCCAGGTAGAGGGAATTGATTATGGGGAAATTTTTTCTCCTGTAGCAAAGCTGACATCCATTAGATTTCTATTGTCACTTGCAACAGCATATGACTTAGAGATTGAACAGATGGATGTGAAGACAACATTTTTTCATGGTGATATTTAAGAAGAAATCTATATGTCCCAACCTGAGCACTTTGTTGAGAAAGGTAAAGAAAAACTGGTATGCAAATTAAATATGTCTCTGTATGGGTTAAAGTAGTCACCTAGAATGTGGTACTAGAAATTTGATACATTTATATTATCTTTAGAATTTGTGAGATCAAAATCTGATCACTGTGTATATTATAAAGTTGAAAGTGGTCAAGTACTTGTTATTGCTCTTTATGTTGATAATATGTTGTTCATAGGAAATAGCAAGCTAATGATTTCTAATCTTAAGTCTCAGTTGTCTGCTAAGTTCGAAATAAAGGATCTTGGTGCAGCAAGGTATATTCTAGGGATGGAGATAACCAGGGACAGGAAGAATAGAAAGCTTTGGCTCAGTCAGAGTAAGTATATAAGGACTATTCTAGAGAAATTTTGTGTGAATGATTGCAAGCAGTTAGTTGTTCCAGTCATGCACAGAATGAAGCTATCTGTTGAGTACTATCCAAAATCTCCTACTGAGATGGAGGACATGACCAGTGTGCCCTATGCTAGTGTTGTAGGCAGTCTCATGTATGCAATGGTTTGTACAAGACCAGACATTAACCAAGCAGTGGGAGTACTTAGTCGATTTATGGCTAATCCAGGAAGAATACATTGGGATGTTGTGAAGAGAGTGTTTAGGTATTTGAAGGGAACTTCAGATTTTGCATTGTGTTACCACGAGAATTTGGTTGAATCACAAAGAACTCTTAGGATTTGGGGATATGTAGATTTTGATTGGGCAGGGGACATTGACAGTAGGAGATCCACTAATGGATACGTTTTCATGTTGAATGGTGGTGCAGTGAGTTGGATGAGCAAGCGACAGGCTATAGTCGCTTTGTCCACTACAGAGGCTGAATACATGGAAACTACTCATGCTTGTAAAGAAGTTGTATGGTTGAAATGTTTGTGTTCTAATATTGGTTTTGATGTAGGAGAAATAACAATATTATGTGATAGTCAGAGTGTCATTTATCTGGCAAAGAATCCAACTTTCCATGCCATGATGAAACATATTGATGTACAATATCACTTTGTACGAGATATGGTTGAGGATGGAAAGGTCAGTTTGGAAAAATTTGATACTCTAGAGAATGTTGCAGATGCATTGATGAAGCATGTGAGCATAGACAAGTTTAGGTGGTGTACCAGTTGAATGGGCCTTAGTGCCCATGATTTTCAATAAGTATTATTTATGCTCTGGAGGTGCCTAAATGATCTTCGTCAAGTGGGATATTGTTGGAAATATGTGTCTCAAACATTACAGGCTAAAACCTCCATGAGTTCCAAGTCAGTGTGACAAGTTCCATGTCTGGCCAACTAGCAGTTTGCTTTATTCATTTCTGAACAGGTCATTGTGACCTTGCCATTGTCTTGCCAAAAGGTTGCACTGTGGAGTCTATCATTGTAGCATGATGTATTCGTTATGACATCAGAGTGATCAGGAGACCTCTGGCTGACAGGCCATTCAATCGTGCATCGATGAGACTCTTGGCGAATGTGATCTTTAGTGAAGCTGAGGGTTCTTGCTAAGATGTCTTAGCGAAGTGTTATTCTCTTGCCGATAGAGTATGTATTGATGTCTTTGGGATAACCCTAATGTTTTGGGAAGACATCTTAGCGAACAGTGAATGTCATACTAACAAGGATACACTTGGGAGTTATCGATGTAATACTAAGACTTCGTTATGAAGTCTGAGTGATATACAAATGTCTTACCAACAGAGAGTGATAGGTAGATCATCGGAGTGACTCGGCAGGCTCGGTGAGAAGTCTTAGCGAGAGTTAAATGTCTCGCTAATAGCTCATTTTGTTGGAAGCCTTCGGTGTAACTTAAAGCTATCGGTGAAACCTCTTAGCTATGGCAAACGTCTTGCCGATAGCCGATGGATATTGGGGTAGCTCTTGGTGACAGTTGGTCATTAGTAAACATATGGATCTTGGTATGATGTCTCAGCGAAAGCCGATTGTTTGGCCGACAGATGTATGTTTTCGGTGTAACTCAAGTTATTCGGTATGAACTCTCAGTGATAGATGTGAGTCTTGCTGACTCCTACTTGGTGCTTGGTAGGTTTGGGGACTTCGGTGTAACCTTGGTGATTCGCTATGACCTTCTAGCGAAAGAGATAAGTCAAGGCAACTACGTGATGTCTTGATGTATCTCTTGGAGCTTGATATAACATCTTGGTGACTATAGAGGCTTTTGGCAATATCAATATGAAGTATATGTGGCATCGGCGAGACACTAACCCGAGATGCCAATGCATTAAGAATTCTATTGACCATCTGACTATCATACATGGAATCTCATGGACAAATGGAGGAAGATAAAAGTGAACCGTTAGCAGTTGGTTTAGTGCGACAGTTCTATGAGAAAGCTCAACAGTCTTGGAACACCATGGATATAGTTGCAAGCTGCAGACACTTAGGTGTTGGATAGTAGTTTGATCAACAGTGAAGTGTGAAGAGTTCAAACTATATTAGTGAAGGATTTAAAATCTATAAAGGCTATAACTTGGATGTTTCTCTGTTCGAAGAAGGTTCATGATGAATGTTGCTATATAATGACACCAGAAAGATAAGTCTAGAATTGTATGTAAATCTGATTACTGTAATATAAAGTGATTTCTCTTGGTGTGGTGGGTTTTTCTCCTATAAGAGTTTTCCCATGTATATCTGGTGTTCATGTGTGATTGTCAAATACTCTATTTTTGTAATATGTTTCATAGTGCATCTTGACTTGTCTGTAATTGGAAAATTTAAAGGTACTACATTCTTTCCTGAGGTATTGGCGTTAGGAGAATTGTTTTCTGCATCTAATTGTCCTTACAAATGCAAGTACAATCTCAGAACATCCAACCTTATGAAAAGGGGCATCTGACCATTATTTATAGAGATAAAAACTTCTAGCTAACCCTAACTACCTAGGTAGTTGACTCTATAAGAATAGGAGGATGCAACTTATTGAAAGCATAGAAAAAGATGGAGGACATTATACACGCACCAAATTTGGTCAAAGCAGACTTACCCCAACAAGAATCTAGCATAGCACACTCCCTAGAATTTCTCAACAAATAAACATGGCTATTAAAAGGTAGTTACAATCTTTTATTCGAACTAGGAATTTCCCTTCATTGAAAGTTTTCCCTCCTTTGATCTCTTAATGATCATGTTTTTGACTTTCTTGGAAACCGACTAGTTGGCATGAGTTCCTTCCGCTTTTCAAGCTTCATTGACATCAGCATCTTAGTGTAAACCTGCATAATAACATTAGCACACACAAAGAATTGCATATCTATGATTACCCTATAGTAACATCCATTCAACCACATAAAAATTAACATAGATAATTCACATATCATGTTAATGTCAATAAAAGTGACAAGGATAAACTTATGCCCAAGGTTTATGGTTTTAAGGAGATAACATGGAAAGTGTCAACAACCAAGTGCCAAAGTCTATGGTAACAACAACATATATATAATAAACCCTATCAAAATAGAGCCATTAATTAAACTCATCACATAGTACCAACTGGGATTTGGCAATGATGTGTGTTATCAGCTTCTTCCTACCCATGTCCCAATCTCAATAATGGGTGTTACACCCAATTCTAACAATCCCCAAGGCCCCAATCCTAACAATCCTCCTGGTCTTGGTAAACCGCAAGGTCTTCCCAATCCACAAGGCATGAAAATACCTCAAGGTCCAACCCCTTACACTCTCTCAACATTCCTTCACTTTTTTTTATTGATGTTTCAGTCCCATTCCACAAGTTACAAGAGCCAAAAAATGTGGAATGGGTAGAGTTTACATTTTAAAGGCTACAAATCCTTAAAATAGGGTATAAAACAAGTCAAAGAATTTGCTCAAACTTACACTGAGTCCACTGTTGGATGCTCAAATAAAATGAAATAAGTGGCCAACTCACACCTTAAAATGAATTCAAAATATATTTATAAAATTATGCAGTTGTATGGGTTGTATAGTCACTACAGACTCAGAAAATACATTAAAAGTGGAGAAAAACAGAGTATTATTAATGTTTCAATCTTCCAAATCTTCAAAAATCCAACTTACATTGATGGTTTCTACCTTATTTATGATTTTCCCCTCCAAAATAGCTTTCCTAATGCCTAAAACATCCTTTTGAAATGCTATGACCATTTGCCTTCCCTAAAAATGCAATTTTGCAACTTTTTGGCAACTTTACATCTTTTTTCAATATTTTGCACTTTTTTCCAACCTGACATTCTAAACACCTAGCTATCAACTAAAATGATGCATTACAATAGAAAATGGTCTCATTGACCTTATTTTAGACAAAATACCTCAAAACCTAAAGCCTACTCCTCAAAACCTTGAATTGACAACTTTTATTTAATGGTGCTCCTGCACCAAAAAATGTGGTAGCATAGAAAAGGCAGTAAAACTCTTTGAAAAAATTCCTCAAAAAAATGAGGTCTCATGGTGATGGAATGCCATAAAAATTAAAATCAATTTGATTGGCATGACATTACATCACCTTGATAACACATTTCTTTGAGGAATCTTTTCAAATAGTTCACTCGTTTGTCTATGGATTGTCATGGCATTCCATCACCACATTTATTTGATGCATTTTTTCAAACAATTCACTGCCTTGTCTATGCTATTGCTTACTATTATGATTTTGATATATTTTTTCCAACCATCCATAGCTTGTTTGAAAGCACTTGTTTTAGGCTTTTAGCCATAGCAACAAGTCAGTGAACTATTTGAAAAAATACCTAAAAGAAATATGGTCTCATAGAATGCCATGATAAGAAAATGCAATTGGTAGCTACTTCTAGTTATTAGTTATGCAATGTGAAGTAATTGCATAACTACTTAGGTTGAATTTGTAGAAACTATATTGTAATTGAAAATTTTCCATCTATCAACATCTAGTTATCAGATATGCAATGTGAAGTAATGCTTTGACTATGAAAGATGTGCAATGCAATGTAATCAACGATTTGAATATAAACTACAAAAATCTATTTTTTACAATTCATTAGTTAAATATTTATTTTATTTGCTCTTTATGTCTCTATATGCTATGGAAATACCTTTCAATTTTAAAAAAATAGTTTTTATCTCTTGTTCTACAAATTTTTATGTTTTTTTAACTATAATTTTTTCCTAATTTTTTCAAAAACTCATATACTTTTGGTTTGTCAATTTTTCCCCCAAAAGGTTTTTACTCCTATGCATTGGAAGCATGAAGCATACACGTGAATACACGCAATATACATGAAGTATATGTTGATGTATTTTTTATGCACTTTTCAACATAGGTAATGCATAGGTGTATCACCTCTCTTGAAAGACAATCTTCCACATTCAAATTGCAGAACACTATCCCAAGGTATCTAATGTCAAGTCTTGACAGTGCTTGGAATATCTCAGTTGTTTGATGTGATTTGCTGGAATCACAAGGCAGACTTATGGATGAGTTACAAAGCATGGTAAGTTGGGTCTTGAAATGGAGTTCCTAAGATAGAGAAGTTGTGCGTTTGTTGTAGGTTCAAACAATAGTCTTGAACTCCATTTTTATCATTGGATTTAGTTTTACAATGTACAATGAACCTTTCCTAAGGTACTTATTAAAAAAAAAGGAAAAAGGGCAGGGAAGAGAGAAGATTCCTAGATCTGAAACTATGAATGAACAGTGACAATGGTGGCTACCATAGTAGATAGGCTTTCTAAACTAGGTTTTGCTCAACCAAGAGAAACCTACAGCTACACAAAACTAGTGCAATCTCCTAAGGTCTGCTGATTTTTAGATTGCACATGCACATCATGAACATGCAATTGAACTAATTTGCAACATTGAAATAAAGAAGCCCAAGCTAACTTTGCACAACAGCTTGTCATCAACAAGTGCTAAATGTATGGTCTGAAAGCTCATCAAATACCAAAATAGCAATTTCCATTATCACCTCCATTCAAGAATCTACAACTAAAACTACTATGGAAGGTAGAACCATGCATGCAAGATGAGAAAAATCAAAGAGAACATCCATAAAATCATGCAATGTTGTCTTCTATTGCCGCAAATACCTTTTACAACAGCTCTCCAACCCTTACAAATGAGGGGCAAGCCCCTATTTATAGTTTTCCAAAGCCCAAATGAATGGCTAGGATCAATTTGCAACAAATGGCGTAGATTCAATTACATTAGGGTTTCACTTACCCCACAATATTCAGCAATTAAAAATACATTCCTTGTATTTTCCTTGTTTTGTCATCTAGTGCTCAGGTGTTGTAGCAGTTTTGTCATTTAGTTGATTGCCTTTTTACTATAGCGGAAACTATCTAAAATCTAGTTTCTTACTTGATGTGTTTGCACTGTTCTTCCTTGGATCAAACGAGTCTGTCGACGATTGGCATCAATAGATTGGTTTCCCCTGATTCGGCCGGACAACTCTCTTATGCTTTCTTCAAGGCCACCCCCTTGCATTTTTGTCCTTGAATTTCCTTGGCACATGGCTTCTTCTAATGCTAGCTCTATTGATGGGTGCTAGCGGGTGAGGCGATCATGAAATGAATGGTGAGAGGAGCTATGTGTATTCCTTGTTCATCTTTCTCGATGGGTCTCCTGACGGACCTGCAGTAGATTCCTTGAATCCTACGTACATGAAGTGTCGTAAGTGCTTTCATACACAAATCAAGGAAAATGTTAGTCAAATCTTACAAAATCCTTGTTAGATCCATCCATGCATCATCAAAAGATCATAATATTCATATTTGGAGCTCATTTGGACCATAAACATTAATCCGGGCCATTGGGGCTCCATGGATGTTCCAAAACAACCAAAGGGGAACAAAGTTCCGAAACCACCGAAACTTAACAGAATGTTGACGAAACCTTGGCAATTCACTTAGGCACCCCAAACACATTCCAAATCCACCAAAAAGTTGGCCCCAAAGTCAAAAATGTGGAAACCGGACCGACAGGGGTCCACGGATGTTTCCAAAATAGCCAAAGAGGGACGAAGCTCCAGAACCACTGAAACTTAACAGAAAATTCACGAAACCTTGGCAGTTCACTTAGGCACCACAAAACCATCCCAAATCCTACAAAAAGTTGGCCCCAAAGTCAAAAATGTTGAAATTGGAACGAAAAGTGTTCACGGATGTTTCTAAAATAGCCAAAGAGGGACGAAGCTTCAGAACCACCGAAACTTAATGAAACATTGACAAAACTTTGACAGTTCACTTAGGCACCACAAACACATCCTAGATTCACCAAAAAGTTGGCCCCAAAGTCAAAAATGTGGAAACTGGACCGGCAGGGGTCCACGAATGTTTCCAAAATAGCCAAAGAGGGATGAAGCTCTGGAACCACCGAAACTTAACAAAACATTGACGAAACCTTGGCAGTTCACTTAGGCACCACAAACACATCCCAGATCCACCAAAAAGTTGGCCCCAAAGTAAAAAATGTGGAAACCAGACTGACAGGGGTCCACAAATGTTTCCAAAATAGCCAAAGAGGGATGGAGTCCTGGAAACAGCCACAGAGGGGCCGGGCTCCGAAGGCCGAGCCGCCAGGGCTCCATGGATGTTTGAAATGGCCACGAACGGGCCGAGCTTCGGAGGCTGGGCTATCAGGGCTCCACGGATGTTCCAAAATAGCCAAAGGGGGATGAAGCTCTGAAACCACTGAAACTTAACAGAATGTTGACGAAACCTTGGCAATTCACTTAGGCACCACAAACACATCCCAGATCCACCAAAAAGTTGGCCCCAAAGTCAAAAATGTGGAAACTAGACCAGTAGGGGTCCATAGATGTTTCCAAAACAGCCAAAGAGGGATGAAGCTCTGGAACCACCAAAACTTAACACAACATTGATGAAACCTTGGCAGTTCACTTAGGCACCACAAACACATCCCAGATCCACCAAAAAGTTGGCCCCAAAGTCAAAAATGTGGAAACCAAACCGCCAGGGGTCCACAAATGTTTCCAAAATAGCCAAAGAGGGACAAAGTCCTGAAAATGGCCATGGAGGGGCCGAGCTCTGGAGGCCGGGCCGTCGGGGCTCCACGGATGTTCAAAATGGCCAAAGAGGGATGAAGTCCCTGAAATGGCCACAGAGAGGCCAGGCTCTGGAGGCTGAGCTATCGGGGCTCCATGGATGTTCCAAAACAGCCAAAGGGGGATGAAGCTCTGAATCCACCGAAACTTAATGAAACATTGACAAAACCTTGGCAGTTCACTTAGGCACCACAAACACATCCCAGATCCACCAAAAAGTTGGCCACAAAGTCAAAAATGTGGAAATCGGACTAGCAGGGGTCCACAGATGTTTTTAAAATAGCCAAAGAAGGATGAAGCTCTAGAACCACCGAAACTTAACGAAACATTGATGTAACCTTGGCAATTCACTTAGGCACCACAAACACATCCTAGATCCACCAAAAAGTTGGCCGCAAAGTCAAAAATGTGGAAACCGGACCGGCAGGTGTCCACAGATGTTTCCAAAACAGCCAAAGAGGAATGGAGTCTCAGAAACGGCCATAGAGGGGTCAGGTTCCGGAGGCCGAGTTGTCGGGGCTCCACAGATGTTCAAAATGGCCAAAGAGGGACGGAGTCCCTAAAATGGCCATAGAGGGGCTGGGCTCTGGAGGCTGGGCCGTCGGGGTTCCACGGATGTTCAAAACGGCCAAAGAGAGATGAAGTCCCAAAAATGGCCACAGAGGGGCCAGGCTCTGAAGGTCGGGCCACCAGGGCTCCATAGATGTTCAAAATAGCCAAAGAGGGATAGAGTCCCAAAAACAGCCATGGAGGGGCCAGGCTCTGGAGGCCGGGCCATCGGGGCTCCATAGATGTTTGAAAACAGCTAAAGGGGGGAAGCTTCAAAACCATTGAAACTTAACGAAACATTGATGAAACTTTGGTAGTTCATTTAGGCACCTCAAACACATCACAGATCCACCAAAAAGTTTCCCCCAAAGTAAAAAATATAAAAACAATTGAATCGAGCGATCAGGGACCAAGTCATCAGAAACAAGACAATGGGCAGAAAAGGGACGAGGGACTTCATTTCTCTACGGATTTGAATACCCCAAGTAGGTGAATTTGGTCAGGGGGATTTGATCGTTTGAAGGCACATGACCAATTTGGGCTTGGAAAATGGGGCACGCAAAACAAGATAGGAGCAAAGCAGCCTATCGAGAGCAAAAAAAGGGGGTCCCTGCCTATGGCGGGGCATGTGTGCAAAACATGCACAATAGTATACATGTGAATAAATGAAGCAAAGATGTGAATAAGTGAGGCACAAGTAATTGAAGCATTCCAAAGGATACAAAGCACCAGGAATGGAGCTTATTTACACAATACACTTTAGATGGAGCTTATTGAGAAATTGATAGTAATTAATTAAGCATTATATGTAAAAAAAATCAATGCCTACAATATTCAAGAATATAATTTATACAATACACATGATAACATCATTCAAGAATGTCAGTAGAAAAATAATATTTTCTTTAATCAAAATTCCGTAAGTCTATACAATACTATATATTCATAAAATTATGTGCAATACATCCAATGAAATCATCCAATATTAGTACAAAGGAACCATATGGACATAAAATGTCATGTATATATCGATAGTACAAATCATATGTTCACAAATGTCACATAGGCATAACAAATGACCTAATACATGGTAATTTCCCTCTAGGGGAAGGAAATAGCTAATGTGTTGCCTTTGAAATTCGGCTGGATGGAGTGACTATTGGTTCTCTTGACCTTTCAACATGCTCACATACATATAGTCATCATGCACATTTATAGCATTACCATGTCCACAATCTGGAGTGACAACCACTTGTAGCAACCATCAAGATAGAAATTAAACTAAATAAAATTATCGTGCAAATTTTCTATAATACACCATAAAAGAGTAAATATAATGTCAAATTGACTAATCAGTTGCATACCTCTCTCAATGGACCAAAATTGGCTATTGTTGCAGCAACTCCATGCTCCATCATGCCACCAACATCACTAGGGTTGTCTTATATAATCAACTGTAAATGAAACAACATATCTAACATCAATATAAAGAAGTTCAGGTAGTCCCTTTATAATTGTCATAAATGAAAGAGTAAATGGTTGGCATCAGTTTAGACTACAATATAGTGCTTATAGATAACATAATGGTGAAAGTACTAAGTCCACTAGGATACTCCAAACTCTTGCAAATGCCAAAGTTCAGTGCTCATTGAGATTCGTATTGCATATGTGAATGAACTAATGATAATGAGGGCATGCTGTCAACACAGTGATAATGCCACAATGAAGTTCACATGAATGAAGTGAGGATTACTATAATACTAGCAGCTTTCAAAGGGATAATGGAACATACGATGAATTACAATGTTTCTATGGTTTTACTATAGCACATGATGTTGGTTGTTGAGGTGTGCAATAGTAAAGGAGAAGACAAATTTTGTCAATACTGAGTGGAAGCAAATTTATTTCTTCTAACAGTGTATAGGATAAAATTTGGATGGTGGTGCTATAGCATAGACAGGATAAAGAGACAAGACCAACAAGGGATAATGGAACATATGGTGAAATAATATAGGGTATAATTGGATGGGAGTCAAATGCGATAATGGAATATGGGATGGACTAGAATAGATTAATGGGATGGGATAGGATGGGATAACAAAATATAGCATGAACTATTACAGGTTAATGGGATGGGATTAGGAGGGAATAAAGGAACACAGTGTGAATTAGGGAAAGATGATGGGACAAGACCAAGTGGGGATATTGGAACATAAGGTGAAATAAGAGAAGGTAATGGGATGGGAATAGAAGGGATTAATGAAACATAGGATGGACTAGTATAGATTGATGGGATGGGCTAGGATGGGATAAAAAAATATAGGGAGGACAATTAGGGGCTAATGGGATGGGATTAGTAGGGAATAATTCAACATAAGGTGAATTAGAAGGTGTCTAGGGTTTAACTATAGTATACAAATAAAGATGGTATAACATAGAATGGAAAAAGGAACATACAGTGGAACATAGGGGATCATGGAACATCTAGGGTGAAATAATAATGGGTACAATAATATGGGAGTAGAAGGGCATAATAAAACATAGCATGGACTAGAAGATATTAGTTGTATGGGCTAGGAAGGCATCATGGAAAATAGGATGAACTATTAAATGTTAATGGGATGCAGGGATTATGAAGGAATACAAATGGAATCTTTTTGTTTCTCATCATTTTTTTAGATTTGTATGCACAAGATTATGGAAACTAGCTAAAACTGTTTTACAATACCATTAATGAATAAAGGCTACCTGAGTGAAAGTTGTTTGTGGAAATGAATCACAATGTGTGGAGGTCAAAGTTCAAGTAGGAAATTGTTTAAAATCCAAAGCATGTTATGAGACAAACATTCAATTATAACATTCAAATGTTAAAATGCAATAATAATATCTTTAATACTAGTTGCATACCTGTGGACTCATCATTGAGAATGAAAAAGGGTCTGTAGGAATGGAGCATGTCTCATGAATAGTTCAACCCTAAAATTTCATCATATCAAAATTCTACTAATCTAGTTATTCTTAAATTTGAAAATATAATCAAATAAACAACATTAAATGAACTTTCTAAATTTTACCTGAGTGTCAATGTCAAATGTATCATTCAACAAATCATTTGTGAAATCCATCGCCTTTGTAGCTGATATAGACTATGTAGCTGCATCACAAGCACTCTGATAATCGTACCTAAAAACAACACCACAAGTGCCACAATGGTGGGGTGGAGCTCAGGGCCTACATGTCTCGTCCACATTCGGCTCGACTAGAGGCCCCATACATTGTAAAATGGTTTGGGTGAGTGAGTCAATCAACTCCAACTTGTCTACCTCTATACTATCCTTAACAATGGAAGGAACAAAAAAATGCTCCACCATGGGTTTGGCCAAGGGTCTCGATGGCAACTGCGGATTATGTCGTGTAGTAGGTCTATCATGTGTGGAGCTCCCACCTCTACCTTGAAAGTCTAAGATGTCAAAATACTTTGGAATTTTATTGAGGAAAAACTCACAATAGGGTGTCCTCAAAAATTATTGCGGTAGCTCATGGTTATTGCAAGGAGGTTGGTCAAATACCATCCACCACCTCTCCCCAAATTTATTTTTAATTAACTCATGGTGGCACCAATGGATGGGGAACCTCCTGCATGCATGAGACAAAGGTGCATTGGTTCTTGAGTCTTTAAATAGGGCACACAAGTTGGATTTGCTAATTTTTTTTTGACATCTCCATATGACAAACTGCTAGCATAAAATTTTCTCATCTCATGCGTCTTATTTGACCAAAAATTTATTTTCTAGCTCATTTCTCCTACATGAGTTACAATTGACTTCAATGACTCAGCAATCCCTCCTATACGGGTAGGTTTCAACATGCTCAATTAATCTTCCATTTAATTGTTCAATGTCTCTTTTATTGTTTTCAATTTGATTTATAATATATTCTTGTGTTCCTTGAGGATGCCTATGAATTGATGGAGGGGTTTTAGGTTCTTCTTCTATAGGAGGCTCTTTGTGAGGGGGTGATTGTGAATTCTCGATGTTTCGAGGTGGAGATTCATTCCCTGAGAATTAGAACAAAGTTTTAATATAAAAACCTATTTCAATATGCATTCTAAATCAAATTCGAAATAAATCTGTACAATAAAAATACACAACTCTTCACAATCTTCGACCTCTCTGATGTGTTGGTGGCATCCTCGTGAAAAATTGCAAGCTAAGGATGCAAATAATGGATGATATTTCATGAGCGCGAGTTGCAGACCTCAAATTCTCCAAGCCAAGTCATAGGTTGAAGAGAAATGAAGGTTTGAAATACGTTTTTTGCTTTTATTTTACATTTTAGCACTCGCCAAACTTGGGATGCCCCAAATGGCCTATTTTGGTCTTCTTTTGCAAATTTTTCCAATTTGGCACCTAAATTGTGTCACCTAATGGTGCACCTACGCAAAAAGGAGTCATATTCCACCATTCAAATCTTCTTCAAAGGCAATGAAGCTCAAGACTTGAAGATGGTGAGAAGTGGTGGTTACTAGAGGAGCTCTCTTAAAGCACTATGGGGGGATGTGGCTGAGAAGCTCATGTGTTACATTACCCTTGAAGGATGATTCTCTGTGGTAAATGCCTATCATTTCATTATGCTCAATCACTTTTTCCATAAGAAAAGGATTTATTTTCCCTATTATCTTTTGGCTTCCTTGGATTTTTTCCTCAAGGACCATAAGAAGAACCCAAAGAACCCTTTTTTGTATGTGGGGCTTATCCTTTAATCTCTAATTATTCTAAATCCTTTGAATTGATCAAGTCAATTGCTACCCCTAAGGGTAAGTAGAAGAATACGAATGAAGGATATGATGCAGTCTCTGAGGAGGAGCGGGCTAGCAAGAAGGGAAAGAAGAGGAAGCTTATCTTGGATAAGGAGTCATAATTTGAGGAGGATGTTGACTATGTGCTAGACTCTACCATTGAAGAGGAAACCCCTACTTCTGGGAAGTATAGAAAAGGGGAGGTAATCCCTAACAAGCATTATGAAACTTGTAGTGAGGATCTGGGTGCTAAAATGCTAATGGGTTGCATGAAGGAATGGAATGAAGTGGTTGGTGAGGTTTCTTCACCTCCCACTGTTCTGGGGTTGAAGCAGAAAAAGGAGCTCGAGATGGGTAGCAATAGGAAGCTACTTGTTAAGTCTGCTAGCCAACTATTGGAGATGAAGTCTCCTCTTAAGATTACGAGCAGACTTGGTGCTATGGATTCTTTGATTGAGGTTCTGGGCTTGCTAATGGAAAGGAAGATTGTGGTTGAGGTGGGGTAGGGTGTTGAGGATTCTCTTAGTGTGGACCTAGAAAGGCAGAAGAAAAGAAAGGTGGTTGCTGCAGGAATTGTGAAGACTATTCAAAAAATCCAAACTCTGACTACTGTTGGGAAGGGGAAGGAAGTCTCTACCAGTCAAGATAAGGTAAGTTCCTCTCATGAGGAGGATTCTCTTGGTAAGGGAGTCTTCAACATTGATAAGGAAAATATTTTTGATGTTTTGGGAACACTAGAGAGGGTTCCATTGTTTTTTATAAGTTATTTAAATGGTTGTTCCATGAACTAAATATGACGAACGTGAAATTTCATGGTATGCTGAGTAAAGTTGATGAGTCTCAAGGCCAAAATCAAATTGATAATCTAATGAATTCCCTAAAAATTGTCGAATAAGAAATGTTTATTATGAAGCAGAATCTTGAAGGTACAGTTTTCTCCTTTGAAACTCATTTGGAGAATCTTTATGCTAACATGGAAAAGGGTGGGGAGGTGGTAAAATTTGGGGATAATTTTTATTCTATTGATATTAATTCCCCTTTTGAAACTACCAAAAATGCAAGGGGATTGTTTAGTTTGGTGAGATTGGTGTTGTTGGCAACTTGCTGGAGGGAAAGGTGTCTAGTGAAAAGGGTGATGAAGTGAATTATTTTTTGATTACCAAGGTAAATGTGGGTGGTCCTGGGGTCAGGAAACATAAAAATACCAAAGATCTGGATGGTGCGCTTGTGAAAGAAAATTTTGATGCCCTTGATGATGGTCAGAAGGGTGAACCGTGCGATGTGGAGGTTGAGGATATACTAAAAATTATGTAATGCTAATGGTTGTGTTCCTCCTTTTTGGCTGAATTTTTGTTGTGGGTACACTGCATTTTGGATGATTTATACTTATTGTAGTTCTCTTTTGTTTCAGATGCCCTTTTTGTAAAGGGTTTCGAGCCCCTTCAAAACTCATTATTTACCTCTAATAAAAAAACATGCATTCCCTACTATAAATTACTAACACCTTAACCTCAATTAATTAAATAGGTGTGGGATATATCCCTTCATTGTGGATTTGAACTTTACTATTAGTTCTAAAATTCAAATTCACAATTTGGTTAATGTGCACCCATTTCAAAAGCCCTTATGAGTTGAATAAATACACAACTATATCATTTATTGTTCAGTTTCCTTGTATTTAAAGGTGCTCAATTAAATTATTTAGACACATTAGAGAATTGAATATTATTCACATGTAAGAAAGGAGCATGCTAGAAACTCTTCAATTGGAGCACCTAAGAAGAATCTATTTTGTATTACATCATTAGGTAGAGCATTTACTTGCTTGAAGATTGCAGTCCTTGATGTTTAGCATGATCATAAAGCCAATTATTTGAAGGTTTTACCTATGAGAATGTTTCCCTTAGTAATCTAAAATCTCTCTAAAGGTATTCTTGAATACCACTAGTTATTTCTATGTAGTAAACATTCTAGATAGTGGGCAAACCATAGAGTGAAAGCTTATAAATTATAAGATTAAATCCTCAATCGTAAATGATTTAAACCTATAGACTTTGAAAAACTAATTTCATAATAATGATATTTAGAAGCATATCAAAATCATCTAGAGTTAAATACCCTTATGTATTAAGTTTAATTTCCTAATGTAGTATAAATTATTTAATTATCGTGCTTCCACAATTATCAATTACTAATGTAAATGTGTTAGTGTGTGCACAAAATTCTAATTGTTCTCCATTACTATTGTATACATATAAAAACACATATGTGATTAATATATTATATATTAATACATAATAACCACTACTATCTAGAAAACAAAAGTATCAAACATTATCTTTATAAATGTTTTGTATGATGATGGATCTCACCATTTGAAATTTCAATATAAAACAAAAATAAAATTAAGAAATATTAATACAAAATATAAAATCCAAGCTTTAATAAGATCACTTAAATACTTCTAAATATACGCATACTCATACACATTAAATGCATCTTTTTAATTATTTAAACATTTTTATAATTAATTTTTAATATAAAATTTACTTAACACTTAGTAAAATTTTAAAAATAAATGAATAATATTATGAAAAAGTAACATTAGAATATTAATGTTAATATTATGGAAAGGCTTCATGGCCACGACCGCAAGGCATCAAAGGAGTTTGTTTCTTGTTGTCATAATCGCAAGCTCTAGATTAAGGGAATGGTTTTTGAGTTAAATGAGGAGTTTATAGCAGCAATTATGGGGTTGCCTGTTGTTAGACATAAATTGTTTAAAGATAAAAAGAGTAATAAGGAGGCTATGGCTCAATTCTTTAAGTATGATGAGCAAAAGAAGCTTATCAAGTTTTTGTCTTTGGGCTACAAGTAGACATCCCTTAAGAAGATCTGGGTGGATATTGTGGAGATTATTATGCGATATGTGACCCTTGAAGGCAGATTTACTGCAATATTAGGCTATCATTTTACTTTGTTAAATAATTTTAGGCATGGGCTTTTTATTTTGTTTCATTTATTTTTGTTGTCCTCATTAGAGGTGTCTGTCTATGCGCATTTGAAAAAAGGGAAGGTGTCGATGTTGCATGAGGGTCTCATCTTGCTTATTATGGAGCATGTGAAGGCCCATATTTCTGCTAAATCTTCAAAGGGAAAGGAAAAGGCATTGAGTTATGGATTGTCTCATTCATCTGGTTGGGATACTAGCATCAGTGGGGAGCAGGAGTGGGTTGAGGAAGATAAGGATAGGTCTTCTTCCCCTAATATCACCCCTTCCAAGAAGAGGAAGAAGGGAAACCCTAAAGGAAATGAGCTACCAAGAGGGTTATTATTTAGGAATCAGAGTTCCAAATGAATGGAATTGATACAGAGGTTGGTTCTGGGGATTCTAGATCTAAGAAAAATGAAGTCTTTAATGGCCAAGATGATGTAGTACTAGCGGGATTAAGGAGGAGGGCTTGCAAAAGAATGTTGTGGTTTTGAAGGAAAAGGAGAGGTCGAGAAGGGCTTCAAATTGTATTACAAAGCTAAAAAATTAGGCCCTGAAAGGTAGTGGTAAGGTCACAATTCAGAATCGCGAGGAGAAGGGCTTAGATGAGAAGATGGTTGAAATTGATGATTCCCCAGTTCAAAACTCACCTAGTGTGGAACCCTCTAGTGAGAAAACTATGTAGGAGGAGGAGGGTGATAATTAGAATTCTGGTAAAGCTGTTCAACCTCTCAAAGTTAATCCACTATCGAAGGATTTCTTATATCTTAGTGATGATTCCACATCAATGTTTGAACACCTTTATATCATGCGTACAAGTTCCATTGGGACTTTTAAGCTAGCAAAGTGGACTAGTACAACAATTCAATAGGGTGAACATTAAGATCAGGGGATTGAAGGTAAATGTGTAGAATCTTCCAAAAGGCTCTACTTTGGGCATTTTGATTGATAGAATTGTGGATTTAGAATGTTCCTTTTTAGACTTCAAGTCTATATGTGAGTAGTGTCTCTTTGATTTGGAGGCCAAGGTCTTCGACATTAATGCGAACATTAAGAAACTATTGCAAACATGCCACAGTTCTATTAAGAATAGTGTTGACTCCTTGGAGGTCCTATTCCACAAGATTAGTGAGCTAAAAGAAGACAAGATATACTTTATGGTATAGATGAAGAAGGACCAGGCTTCTAAAGGAACAAGTAAAAAGGTCAGGAAGGATGAAGCTAAAAGCGCCACTACTAGAGGGAAGGGAAACTTGAGATAATCCTTTGAGGAAGAGAAAAAATAATTGTTGGACATGATTGGTCTTCACAGGAACCAAAATCTTTGGGTGGCTAACACCTTAAGGACCATGAAATAGTGTCCAATTCTGTGTTTTTCTATGTTTGTTTCTTGTTGTTGGGTCTCTTTTTGTTTATTGGTGTTTTATTGCTTTTTTTTGTTGGTTGTTGTTGATGGTGTAATGTTTTATCTTTGAGCAGCATTTTGTATGTTCTGGTTGTCGGTTGTTGTTGTTGGCATAATGTTTTATACTTGAGTAGCATTTTGTTTGTTCTATTGTAAAGGGTTTCAGGTCCCTTCAAAACCCACTTTTCCCATATAATCAAAACATTAAAATATTAATAAACTAAAATAAATATAATATTTCTATAACATGGGACTCTGTATATATATTTTTCAAGTATCACATTACATCTAAATGAAAATACTAAAAAATGTGTAAGCTGGTTGTCTATATTTCACAGAAAAGAATGCATGGTTCATTGAACCGTGTAATAGTTAATTGAAAAAAAAAAGGCATGGTTACACTATAAGAAGAATTATGCATGGTCAAAAAGTGATTATACAAAATTATACATGAAATAATTAACATTCAAAAAAGAAAATGCATTAGAAGGGAAATGGTTCTTGTGTCCATCTTTCAAAAGAGCCTCATCATATGACCTCCTAGTGCTACTAAAAAGCTTAGAACATTATTTTATTATCTTCCCCTACTTTCCTATGACTATGTTCAAGTTGAGAATTTTGGTCATGGTGAGAAAGAAGTCATAGTAAAAGAGTTCCTGATTAGAAGTGAACAATTTGACTATGGTATAGGTGATGGGTGCCACCATTAATGCCTGATGAACATACAAAATCCCCTTTCTTTTTTAAAAATTTTTGTAACAAGGGAATGAAATGATGATGTTTTTTATATTATCCAAGGACACCCGATCTTTCTGCCCATTACAAAGGGAGCTCAAATGGTTGCAAATTACTTGTCAATGGTGAGGTTGACTCTCTCACTACCATTAAAGTTTCATAATATTTCATGAAAAAAAAACTATCAGATTGTCTAGTGGTGCGGGGCCCCAAAAAACTCATTATTTCCTTTTTCAAAAATGCTTTCTCTTAGAATCCATGGATCATGGTGTGGATTTCATCATTCGATGAATATAGATTGTTGTTTTCCATGTCAGCAAATGAGGTTGTCTTTTCCTTGCACCCTATTTTAGAGGAATGAAAATCCATTTTTTCTACAATTCAAATAAATCTTGAAAAAGTATATTTAGAGCACTATGATTCTTGTTCTTGTTTCATCTTCAAATTTTTAGCGTAACTCTCTTCAATTTCTCATCCAAGAGTAGTTTATATTGATTTAAAAAATGGTCACTTAAGACCACCTTTTGGTCTCACATTTCCATGCACTTATGAGAGTTTCTTTATAAAAACATATTGAGTTCTAGGGGAGAGTATGAATAGGTATGTTGTCTAGTATGAATGTGTCTATTATTTATGCAATGTGTAGCTTTATAATTTTCTTTTTTGAGCAATTTCATTCTTTTACTTATTTTTCAACTCTTGTAAACAAAAGATTTCAACTAGTCGACCAATAATCAATCATATGTAATGCCCCTACCCCTATAGTATGTATAGTGTTAGATGTAGTTGACTTGTGGCTACCTTAACTCTTAATTAAGTGACATTATCATGATTATAATGTTATTGAGTCATTTAGGTCATCCTAAGGCTTATATAGGGTTATCTAGGATAGCCTGGTTGATATCCTTGGCATAAATATGGTATCTATATGAGGTATAGGTAAGTTATTATCATCATGTTGAGTATTGTGTTCTTATTGAAGACTATAAGAGGTATCCTCCTTGAAGTCAATTAGGAGGTTGTACCCTCAAAGTGTCATATTATTATTAGTTATTTGTAGAGTATTCTTATTACGTTCTTCTATTGTGCAAGTTATTTCATTATATCGTCTTTCCTTCCATATTAGATTCTATCATTTTTTTTGCATAGATTATTCTTAAATATTATATATATTATTGACCATCCAAATGAGACCATAATTGGGAAAGGTAAGTCATTAATAATTTGCCAACAATTTTTGTAATAAAAACTACTCTTAAAAATAGGCACTCAAGATTAAGAGGATCATTCCTCCAAGGTCTGATATACCATAAATAGTGTAATATCCTTACTACCTCCAAAATAAATAGATTCCAATCCACTACATTAGTTGAATGTAATTTGCAAGTTGTTGAGTCATGTAAAATGTTCTGCTCAAGACAATACCAATTGTTGGTGTAAATAGATAATTTACCTAACTAGTTAATTAGTTGGTCTTATTTACATGTTAAGTCCACCTAAGTCCTAGGCACATTTATAGAATTCTTAGTTGTTTAGATAAGATCTTATCATATCTTATCCAAAATTTTAGTTAATTCTAGTGTTCTAGGTCATTTAATAATGAAACTTGAGTCATGTAATGTTTTGTGTTAGATAGATTATTACACCTTGTCTATATAAGAAATGTTATTGTACACTTTTGTAACATACCTCATCATCATATTTAACAGATCTTAAGCAGATTTGTGTGCATGATGAAAAAGAGATTATTTAGAATTATACGTGAAAGAATCGATTTGGAGAAAAAAGAGTGGATCAGAATTATACATTATATATACTTTCAAACATTGACAAGAATCATTTCCCTTCTAATGCATCATTGAACTGTGTGATAGTCGAGCGACTGAAAAGAAAACCTTATACAGATTTTAATAGAAACAAATCCTTTGAAAATTTAAATATTTTTATATTAAATATTTATATGTATTTTACTTTAAAATAAAACTTTAAATTTTTTATTAAATTTTATTAATATTTTAAGAAATTATAGGGTTATCTAGGACAACCTGGGTGATATCCTTGGCATGAATATGGTATCTATATGAGGTATAGGTAAGTTATTATCATCATGTTGAGTATTGTGTTCTTATTGAAGACTATAACAGGTATCCTCCTTGAAGTGGATTGTAATGCCCGTCGTGTAAACCCTAGAGAACAAACATTGCAATTTTTTTTTTTAAATAACATAAAGTAAACATGCATTTGTACACTAATTACATTTACATATTAATTAAATTTACATTGTACATTAACAACTTAACGTTACATTCTCTGGGGTACACGAGGTTACTTCGCAAAACAACTAATAACAAAAGTTAAAGATAATGATAAATAACATATCCATTAACATTATAATAACCATGAATAAGAGTACATCCATGAACCAAGAGTGAATGTATCACTACATAAATATAAAAAATCTCTCATAATAATTTTACAAAATTCCCTAACTATTACATTAACATTTATACAATACATTACATGATTTGATGAATGAATTACAATACAATTCCCGAACATGTGGGATGATACAAAGTACAATAACATCAAAAACTATAGAGTGAACATTGGTACAATTCCAACTGTACAAATGTCGTGAACAAAGAATGTTGATGGGGAACCCAACGGGTACAGAGCACATTCCACCCAACCATGTGAATTATGAATAACTCACCCCTCGTGCTCAGAGGTGACAAGGAAGTTAACTTGGCCATGATTTTCAAACTAACTCCATGAACAACATAGTACAATCACAATTACAAACTCAAGGTTTACAATGACATAATCAACCACGTTCACGAATCCACATAATAAGATAAAGATAAGAAACTCACCACAATTAATCAAAGCATTGACTATTAAACAAGTCCAAAGAACATTCATAAATCATTCTCAAAAGAATCTGAAACACATTAAGCATACAACTTCCAAAACACATTTCTAGAGGCAATAAGCAACAAAGCAAATAGGTGTCTAGTGGAGAGTGTCATCGCATAGCTCTCATTGGATCTCCTGGCTCTTCCTCCAACTGAGGTGCTGGCCCCCACAAAGAGCCACTCTCCCTAAAATCCCTAACATAAAACAAATCTAGGCAAGGGTTGTACTATAACAAATAAAACATATAACTAAAAACAAAACATGCAAGGCAAAACCATCTCGCGATAACTCGTAATCACAATGACTACAACCTCATACAACCATTCCAAATAATAATGCTCAAAATCATGTAATATTCAAATCTCAAAAATACAAGAATAAACGTACAAGAAAATAAATCATGCCTCTGGAACAAGGGTTTGTAAAACAACAGGGTTCCCACATGGACAACACTAACAATAACCATAATGGAAATGAAAACTCAAATTAATTTTTCAAGACAACACCAATTTTAATGTTATTCATTCCCAATCATTCAATTAAATTAATCTCACCAATTTGCTAATTGTTACAAAAAAAAATAAAAAATAAGATTCTCATTTTCAAATATAATGAAATATAACTAACTCAATATAGTCCATTTATAATACGAAATAAGGCCAATTTTCTGTTTAAATTATTTATTCAACATAACAAAAGATAAAATAATACCTCACATATATATATTATTTAACACTTTAAATAAAATACAAAAATTACATTTTAAAATATAATTAAGATAATATTAAATACAATAATTATAATTACATTTTAAATAAGATAAATTATAATTATTATATTTAATAAATTAAATACACACCAATATATATATAACAAAAATTAAATTAAATTAAATTAAATTAAATTAAATTAAATTTAATTTAAATTAAATTAAATTAACAAAAAGAAAACTCTGCAGGCCGAGGCCTGCCGTCATAGTCCTTACAAGGACTGCCCACGACAGTCCCTGCAGGGACTGCGCACAACAGTCCTGGGGACTGCTATACACCACAGTCGAGACTGCAGTGCACAGTAGTCTCCATGACTATTGTGCGGCGGTCTCAAGCCACATAGGGGTACCGGGGGGGGTCTGGCCAGTCAGTCCCTCCCCAAAACCCCTTAATAAATATTTTTTTAAAAATATTAAATTCTATACATTTTTTCCTTTTTATATTATAAAATAGCTTTTATTTTAATTATAAGAAAACATTCGCCTATAAAATATGGAATCCACTAACCATGTACTGGTTTGGCACGAAACACAAACAATTTAAATCTCTTTTCTTTTAACAATAATAAACAAATAAACAAATCAATTTATAAACATAGATATGTATTTCATATTATATATATATATATATATAAATATGTAGATATTTTTCACAAAACTAATTTCAGTAAGAGGACTGGTTAACATATAGATTTAAGCACAATATAATCTAAATATATATTTATATATAAGAATATATAGTCAAACTTTATTTAGTTCAGAGGCTCAACCATAGACATGTTGGGGATCTCCATAAGATGAAAGATTGTTATCAATTATCTCCTTAAAGAGTTTTCTCACAGATATCCTAATTATCTAATTCTCAAAAAGATTTTCTCTTATAAGCAAAGATTGATTCAAAACACATTTCTATTCTTTCTTCCTTTATTTATTTTAAACAGATTAAAAAATAATCAAGAAGAGAGAGCAGGGTGGAACCTATAGTCCTACGCTCTTGAGAGTTTGATGAAGCTTGCTTGATCTCGATGGCCTCTACGAAGTGCTTCGAGTTCTTGCTTCAAAATCTCCTCTACAGAATTCTATGCTCGAACTCGAATATGATTATTTGTTTAGAAGACTCTCCAGAATAACACCAGCAAAAGATTGACAATCCCTTTCTAAACTCTCCTCAAAATATAGCAAGTAAAAGAATGAAATTATATTTTTCCCAAACTTTAGAAGATTCAAAAATACATAATCATTAACTTGTGCAACTCCTGTCTCAATAGTCCTCTGTGTAAAAAACTCACAAAAATTTCCATTCAAAGAAAAAAATAATGCCATTCCATTGCAAAAGCTCTAAAAATCATCAATAAAAGAAATTATATCTTTAAAAGCAAGCTTTTCAGTTAAATATCAAATCACATTCGTTCTTTCATCTTTTTTTGTTCTTTTATTTATTTATTTTTCTATTCCTCAATACTTTTTGTTTTAATTTATGTTTTTACAACTTTACTTGCAAAGCACATTATCTAATTAATTTAAATAATTTATTCTAACAATTATCCTCAACAAGATAATTAATTATAATAATAAAACACAATTTAATATTTTAATTATCATTTAATAAACTCATGACTTTTAAAAATAAATAAAACATTTAAAAATTTAAATACAATTTAATCTAACATTAAAATAAACAATCATTTCCATCATTTAAATAAAATAAATCACAACTTATAAAATACCAACATTAATAAAATACGACATAACACAACCAGAAACCATAATAACGACAACTACAAAAACGTACAATACCAATCAAACAAGATGGTCTAACATCATGGGACGGGATGACTTCCAAGTCATCTCTGTTTCAACATTATGTCGTTGCGTTATTAGTGCTCACCCTGTCCTACCGAAGTAGGTGGAATCGAGACTATGCACCTGCAATCCCTACATACAAACAAAGTCGTGTACATGTGCATGCATATATAAAATCAAAGCATTGTATTGTGAGAAGGAATCGTAGCATAGCAGGGCACCTGCGAACGAGTGATGCTACACTGTCCTTCATCACATCTATCTAAACAATATAATATAACTGATAAATTAATCATTTCTAAACTAACAAATCATATCATAACATAATTTACTAAATTAATTCATCGCAATGTTACTGAAATCAATCTAATATCACCAATCACAATACCATATAAATAACCATGTCCTCTAATGTATAGGCATAAACAACAAGGTCTACTAACCAATCCAAACAATAACAGTCTCATCATAGTATCAAAGTACCAAATCAAAACATAGAAAAAAAACAAATCTAAACCATAATAGGAGGGGTATTACATCCTCCCCCCACTAGATTCGGCTTACTCCTGGAAGCCAGCAAACAAAAGAAAATAAGATTCCCTAATACAGGAGGCATCCACACACACCAAATCGGTGAACTAGTCACCATCACAAAACAGTATCAAACTAACCCATAAGAGTAGCAAATATTAGCAAAGAATATCAGTATCATGGGGGTATTAGACAAAATAAGAAGCACTACATCAGTCTCCTATATCATAGAATTCTCGTGGGCTCCTAAGTCAGCTGCATGTCTGCTACCTATAGTCTCCACATCTGTGCTCTGATCCTGGCAATCATCAACTACTTCAATTGCTCTGTGGATCCGACCTGCATCATCTGCTGTTGGCTCTATGACTGTCGGTCTCTGACTGAATTTATATGTGCTCCTCTGAGGAAATTGCCTAGCTATGTGACCCTGCTGGCCACAAGAGAAACATCCTACATTTCTATTGTTTCTTCTACCTTGAGGAGTTGCACCATCCTGTTGAAGTCGACCCCTACTAGCTATAGTCTGAGTGCTCTGAGTTGACTAGTCAAGCCGATAAAGTTGGGCTCGCAACCAACTCTGGATTCTCCTAGATAAAAGACACCCACCAATTTGGACACCAATCATCCAAGTCTTATCCTCCAAACCACCACTATGACTATGGAAGGTAGGAGAACGTTCCCTTAAGAGATCCATTATAAGTCTTACTACAACTGAAACACCTCTTCTCCTAGGGAACCTTTCTCTTTCCCTTGCCATTTATCGATTTCTCTCCTATCTTGGGCCAAGCCGGTTAAGAAATTCCTCAAGCAAGGAGTGTAATTGAGAGCTCAGATGCTCCTCATGACCACCCTCATGGAAATTAAAACAAAAGAGTACTTTGATGACCACCCCTATCAAGATCACAACCTCTAGGTATCGTCCTACAACACCACTGAAGAACAAGTTCCAAATATTAGATGAGAACAATAGAAGGGAAGTAAATAAAATCTCAAGAATCTAAGTACTATATCCATGCATTATTCACATACACATGAATTCACATCACCAGGAATCACATAACGAGGCTACACAAGGGTCCATCTGGATGCCAAAAAGTAGCATACTAATCCACAATACATAATCCATGAGCCAAGAGCCAAAATCCATCTCACATAATCCATACCTCACACTTAGTGGCTTGCTGGTGTTAGGCCACACACACATGGCGAGACCATCCAAACAAGACCACTATGACCCATCTCTTGTTGTACAAGGTGGTTAGCCTCCAAGAGATAGTCATCACACATAGGTGGGTAGTGGGTCCTAGCTATAAAATAGCCTCACATACCCCCATCCTCAAGGTTCCCTCCATCTACTTCCTCGTATACACTCACCAAGTCTGCCTCATACGTCCTTGGAGAGGAATCACAACACGACACATGGACGACCTTGAAAACAACAAGGATAAACTAATTTAGCCACCAAAGTCATAAAACAAACATTAAATAAGATCCAATTTCAACAGTAGAGCAAGAAATGTGCGCAATGTCAACACTAAATCAAATGTAACCATGAGGGCTATGAGAGAATAAGTCACAAAGTGTGGCTAAACCATTACAATCAAACATAAACAAAATTTTAGCCTTCAAGGTCAATTGAAAATCATCAACAATCATAAAGGAAGTCCTCAATCTTCAAAATTGCACAATACAACACTGTGTGACTAGATCCTAGCCACCAAATGAGGGAGGGAACATCGTCCAGCTATAACAATAGCCCTCATGTGGTGCAGAGTGAGCATGCCATCCACATGACCTAGAGTGTGCTCCTCAGCTACACCCTACCTCGCATCGTCACGTGACATAGTCATATGCAAGCCGAAGAAGGCATGCACTGACGTATGTCACATGGTAGTGTGTCTATGGCTCCGCAGAAGTAGGCATGCGAAGACACACCCCACATAGCGATACCTCATGGAGAAGGCACACGCAGGTACTCACTGTTGTGAGAGGTATACATGGCAAGGACATACCCATATGCTAACTGACCCAAACACTGTCGAAAGAAAACATGAGTATCCCTCTACAAGTATGTGAGGCCTCATTACACTCATCACACAAGTAGGCTATCATAACACAATCTCATAGTGCCCATTCATGTGTCTATGCACGTGGCATCATGTCCTCAAGCCTAGCTCGCTACCATCAGCAACACGTCATCATCACCAACACTGTGTCAGAACATCAGTGGGGTGTGGCATTGTATCCATTTCATCATGTTGGAACATGTGCAAATACGCTGTATGCAATACATATATGAGCATATCAATATGGGGCTACTCAAGCTTCACCTCTCATATAGATGAGGTTGACTCGCTAATGCTAGGTCAACGTCCCTATGGATGGCCAGGCATAAACTAACAATCCAATGCTGCTATACTCAAAACTGTAGGGTTTAGGCTAGCACATATGGATCAAGTACCCTGATCCATCATAAGGGGAAGTAGTGAGTACGTTTCCTCAGGATCGGTTGAGCTAAGACTACTCTGTGTCGCAATATGCGTACGCTACACACTCCACCTAAGGAATTTTGTGGCTGCTACTACCCCTTCACAAATTGAGGGACTAGAGAACCAAAAGAAAATAATCCATGAAACTAGCTTTTGGCTACTCTTATATGTTTAGGTTTTCAACCACACGTGGGTTGGCCCTCAATCAGGTAACAAACATACAAGCACACATAATGGTATGGTTAATCCCATACCAAATACAACATATTCAGAATGGATGGGTACACTGTATCTCCATCCTAAGACCTGTTCATTTGGGCCCACAAAGCAAGTACGGGGTATTCACAACACTCAACCGATGCATAGTTACTAGTTTCTCACATTTACAAGGGAAGTACAATTACATACATAATTTCCACAAGTATACTTACTTTCCAACAGCTATGTGGTTCAAAACTTTACATCCTTTCCACAATCCAACATGATCATCATGATCACTTAAGAACTTCACTTAACAAATTCACTAGGACAACATAATGGGCTCATATGAAACCAGAGTGCCTAGTATATCAACCTAGTGCTCTGATACCAATGTTGAATGCTCGCCATGCAAACCCCAGAGAACAAACATTGCAAACATTTTTTTTTAAAATAACATAAAGTAAACATGCATTTGTACATTAATTACATTTACATATTAATTACATTTACATTGCATATTAACAACTTAACATTACATTCTCTGGGGCATGCGAGGTTACTTCGTAAAACAACTAATAACAAAAGTAAAAGATAATGATAAATAACATATCCATTAACATTATAATAACCATGAATAAGAGTACATTCATGAACCAAGAGTGAATGTATCACTACATAAATATACAAAATCTCTCACATTAATTTTACAAAAGTCCCTAACTATTACATCAACAGTTATACAATACATTACATGATTTGATGAATGAATTACAATACAATTCCCAAACATGTGGGATGATACAAAGTACAATAACATCAGAAACTACAGAGTGAACACTGGTACAATTCCAACTATACAAATGTTGCAAATAAAGAATATTAATGGGGAACCCAACGGGTGTGGAGCACATTCCACCCAACCATGTGAATTATGAATAACTCACCCCTCGTGCTCAGAGGTGACAAGGAAGTTAACTTGAACATGATTGTCAAACCGATTCCATGAACAACATAGTACAATCACAATTACAAACTCAAGGTTTACAATGACATAATCAACCACATTCACGAATCCACATAATATGATAAAGATAAGAAACTCGCCACAATTAATCAAAGCAATGACTATTAAACAAGTCCAAAGAACATTAATAAATCATTCTCAAAATAATCTAAAACACATTAAACATACAACTTCCAAAACACATTTCCAGAGGCAATAAGCAACAAAGCAAACGGGTGTCTAGTGGAGAGTGTCATCGCATGGCGCTCATGGGATCTCTTGGCTCTTCCTCCAACTGAGGCACCGGCCCCCACGAAGAGCCACTCTCCCTAAGAACCCTAACATAAAACAAATTCAGGCAAGGGTTGTAATATAATGAATAAAACATATAACTCAAAACAAAACATGCGAGGCAAAACCATCTTGCGATAACTCATAATTGCAACAACTACAACCTCATACAACCCTTCCAAATAATAATGCTCAAATCATGTAATATTCAAATCCCAAAAGTACAAGAATAAATGTCCAAGAAAATAAATCATGCCTCTGAACAAGGGTTTGTAAAACAACAAGGTTCCCACATGGACAACACTAACAATAACCATAATGAAAATGAAAACTCAAATTAATTTTGCAAGACAACACCAATTTTAATGTAATTCATTTCCAATCATTCAATTAAATTAATCTCACCAATTTGCTAATCATTAAAAATATATATATATATATATATATATATATATATATATATATAAGATTCTCATTTTCAAATATAATGAAATATAACTAACTCAATATAGTCCATTTATAATACAAAATAAGGCTGATTTTTTGTTTAAATTATTTATTCAACATAACAAAAGATAAAATAATACCTCATATATATATATTATTTAACACTTTAAGTAAAATACAAAAATTACATTTTAAAATATAATTAAGATAATATTAAATACAATAATTATAATTACATTTTAAATAAGATAAATTATAATTATTATATTTAATAAATTAAATATACACCAATATATATATCAAACCAAAATTAAATTAAATTAAATTAAAATTTAAAAACACAATTAACTAAAAGAAAACTCCGTAGGTCGACGCCTGTCATCGCAGTCCTGAGGACTGTTGTGCATGACAGTCGAGACTATCGTGCACAATAGTCTCCATGACTGTTGTGCTGCGGTCTCAAGCCACAGAGGGCTACCGGGGGGGTATGGCCAGTCCGTCCCTCCCCAAAACCCCTTAATAAATAATTTTTTTAAAATATTAAATTCTATACATTTTTTTATATTATAAAATAACTTTTATTTTAATTATAAGAAAACATTTTCCTATAAAATACAGAATCCACCGACCATGTATTGGTTTGGCATGAAACACAAAAAATTTAAATCTCTTTTCTTTTAACAATAATAAACAAATAAACAAATCAATTTATAAACATAGATATGTATTTCATATTATATATATATAAATATGTAGATATTTTTCACAAAACTAATTTCAGTAAGAGGACTGGTTAACATACAGATTTAAGCACAATATAATCTAAATATATATTTATATATAAGAATATATAGTCAAACTTTATTTAGTTCAGAGGCACAACCATAGACACGTTGGGGATCTCCGTAAGATGAAAGATTGTTATCAATTATCTCCTTAAAGAGTTTTCTCACAGATATCCTAATTATCTAATTCTCATAAAGATTTTCTTTTATAAGCAAAGACTGATTCAAAACACATTTGTATTCTTTCTTCCTTTTATTTTTTTAAACAGATTAAAAAATAATCAAGAAGAGAGAGGGTGGAACCTGTAGTCCTATGCTCTCAAGAGTCTGATGAAGCTTGCTTGATCCTGATGGCCTCTACGAAGTGCTTCAAGTTCCTGCTTCGAAATCTCCTCTACAAAATTTCGTGCTCAAACTCGAATCTGATTATTTGTTCAGAAGACTCTCTAGAATAATACCAGCAAAAGATTGACAATACCTTTCTAAACTCTCCTCAAAATATAGCAAGCAAAAGAATGAAATTATCTTTTTCCCAAACTTGAGAAGATTCAAAAATACATAATCATTAACATGTGCAACTCCTGTCTCAATAATCCTCTGTGTGTAAAAAACTCACAAAAATTTCCATTCAAATAAAAAAATAATACCATTCCATTGCAAAAGCTCTAAAAATCATCAATAAAAGAAATTATATCTTTAAAAGCAAGCTTTTCAGTTAAATATCAAATCACATTTTTTCTTTCATCTTTTTTTGTTCTTTTATTTATTTATTTTTCTATTCCTTAATACTTTTTGTTTTAATTTTTGTTTTTACAACTTCACTTGCAAAGCACATTATCTAATTAATTTAAATAATTTATTCTAACAATTATCCTCAACAAGATAATTAATTATAATAATAAAACACAATTTAATATTTTAATTATCATTTAATAAACTCATGACTTTTAAAAATAAATAAAACATTTAAAAATTTAAATACAATTTAATCTAACATTAAAATAAACAATCATTTCCATCATTTAAATAAAATAAATCACAGCTTATAAAATACCAACATTAATAAAATACGACATAACACAACTACAAACCACAATAACGACAACTACAAAAATGTACAATACCAATCAAACAAGATGGTCTAACATCATGGGACGGGATGACTTCCAAGTCATCTCTATTTCAACATTATGCCATTGGGTTATAGGTGCTTGCCCTGTCCTGCCAAAGCAAGTGGAATCAAGACTATGCACCTGCAATCCCTGCATACAAACGAACTCATGTACATGTGCATGCATATATAAAATCAAAGCATTTTATTGTGAGAAGGAACCGCAGCATAGCAGGGCACCCGCAAATGAGTGGTGCTACACTATCCTTCATCACATCTATCTAAACAATATAATATAACCAATAAATTAATCATTTCTAAACTAACAAATCATATCATAACATAATTTACTAAATTAATGCATCGCAATGTTACTAAAATCAAACTAGTATCACCAATCACAATACCATATCAATAACCATGTCCTCTAATGTATAGGCATAAACAACAAGGTCTACTAACCAATCTAAACAATAGCAGTCTCATCATAGTATCAAAGTACCAAATGAAAACATAGAAAAAAAAAATCTAAACCGTAACAGGAGGGGTATTACATG
The DNA here is from genome assembly GCA_007258455.2 of Sequoia sempervirens. Lineage (NCBI taxonomy): Eukaryota > Viridiplantae > Streptophyta > Pinopsida > Cupressales > Cupressaceae > Sequoia > Sequoia sempervirens. The sequence goes on from VDFB02208180.1 coordinate 211,603, forward strand.
GATTAGTATCTATAGTGTTATACATAGTCAAGTTATGGCTATTTTAACTCTTAATTAAGTCACATTATCATTATTATAATGTTATTGAGTCATTTAGGTCATCCTAAGGCTTATATAGGGTTATCTAGGACAGCCTGGGTGATATCCTTGGTATAAATATGGTATCTATATGAGGTATAGGTAAGTTATTATCATCATGTTGAGTATTGTGTTCTTATTGAAGACTATAAGAGGTATCCTCCTTGAAGTGGATTAGGAGGTTGCACCCTCAAAGTGGCATATTATTATCAATTATTTGTAGAATATTCTTATTATGTTCTTCTATTGTGCAAGTTATTTCATTATATCGTCTTTCCTTACATATTAGATTCTATCATATTTTTTTTGCATAGATTATTCTTAAATATTATATATATTATTGACCATCCAAATGAGACCATAATTGAGAGAGATAAGTCATTAATAATTTTCCAACAATTTTTTTAATA